>CM075988.1:12396939-12671648 GCA_038087875.1 Malacoraja senta
AATAATCATCTGTAGTCATCTGGAATACGTTATGCTACATAATTCTGAATGTGGTTTAAGAATAATGCTTGTGTTTACGTAACACATTGAATTTAATTTTTATGCATAGGAGATTTAATGGAACTTGAGAAATGGTCACTACATTTTCACATGGAAATGGTTCATTTGATATTGGCATTTTAGCTTTAAAAAAATATCAGACATTATTATTATTTTTATGAACTGTGATGGATCTTCGTCTGTTGGATATAAAACTGTCCAGAATATCAGAGCCAAATGCTCAGATTAATTGGAGCATTGCTAGATTCTTAGATTGTGCCCATTTGGGAAAGCTCATCTCTGACCCGCAGACCCTCAGCATAGGAGCACCGCAAGGCTGCGTACTCTCCCCTCTCCTTTACTCTTTCTACACCAACGACTGCACCTACACAGACTCCTCTGTCAAGCTTCTCAAGTTTGCGGACGACACAACCCTGATTAGACTGAAGTGACACAGCTGGCTTCCTGGTGCCATTGCAACAACCTGGAGCTCAATGCTCTTACATAGATACATAGATACATAGAAAATAGGTGCAGGAGTAGGCCATTCGGCCCTTCGAGCCTGCACCGCCATTCAATATGATCATGGCTGATCATCCAACTCAGTATCCCGTACCTGCCTTCTCTCCATACCCCCTGATCCCTTTAGCCACAAGGGCCACATCTAACTCCCTCTTAAATATAGCCAATGAACTGGCATCAACTACCCTCTGTGGCAGAGAGTTCCAGAGATTCACCACTCTCTGTGTGAAAAAGTTTTTCCTCATCTCGGTCTTAAAGGATTTCCCCCTTATCCTTAAGCTGTGACCCCTTGTCCTGGACTTCCCCAACATCGGGAACAATCTTGCTGCATCTAGCCTGTCCAACCCCATAAGAATTTTGTACGTTTCTATAAGATCCCCTCTCAATCTCCTAAATTCTAGCGAGTATAAGCCAAGTCTATCCAGTCTTTCTTCATATGAAAGTCCTGACATCCCAGGAATCAGTCTGGTGAACCTTCTCTGCACTCCCTCTATGGCTATAATGTCCTTCCTCAGATTTGGAGACCAAAACTGTACGCAATACTCCAGGTGTGGTCTCACCAAGACCCTGTACAACTGCAGTAGAACCTCCCTGCTCCTATACTCAAATCCTCTTGCTATGAAGGCCAACATACCATTCGCTTTCTTCACTGCCTGCTGCACCTGCATGCCTACTTTCAATGACTGGTGTACCATGACTCCCAGGTCTCGCTGCACCTCCCCATTTCCTAATCGGCCACCATTTAGATAATAGTCTGCCTTCCCGTTTTTGCCACCAAAGTGGATAACCTCACATTTATCCACATTATACTGCATCTGCCAAAAATTTGCCCACTCCCCCAGCCTATCCAAGTCACCTTGCAGTCTCCTAGCATCCTCCTCACAGCTAACACTGCCCCCCAGCTTAGTGTCATCCGCAAACTTTGAGATGTTGCTTTCAATTCCCTCGTCCAGATCATTAATATAAATTGTAAATAGCTGGGGTCCCAGCACTGAGCCTTGCGGTACCCCACTAGTCACTGCCTGCCATTGTGAAAAGGACCCGTTTACTCCTACTCTTTGCTTCCTGTTTGCCAGCCAGTTCTCTATCCACATCAATACTGAACCCCCAATACCGTGTGATTTAAGCTTGTATCCTAATCTCTTATGTGGTACCTTGTCGAAAGCCTTCTGAAAGTCCAGATACAACACATCCACTGGTTCTCCCCTATCCACTCTACTAGTTACATCTTAAGACGGTGGAATTGATTGTAGACTTTAGGAGAGCTCCCCCTCCCCTCCTCCCACTCACTATCAACAATACCACAGTCACATCTGTGGAGTCATTTAACTTCCTTGGAACAATCATCTCCAGGGACCTTAAATGGGCGGGCACCATCGAATCTACAGTCAAAAAGGGCCAACAGAGAATGTACTTCCTGCGGCAGCTGAGAAAACACAATCTGCCACCGGCATTGATGGTCCAGTTTTATACTGCCATTGATAATTGCTCGTTTCTGAGCATCCCCCCAGTCTGGTTTCAGTAAAAACACTGAATCAAGCACTTGAATTAACTACGTTTTATTTTACCAAAAGCTCTCAGACTCTCAGACAAGGCTCAACACCCCATCCAATAAACATCCAGCAGAGTCAGATTCTGCAACATTATTTACAAGCTATTTACAAAATGTATATCTAGTTTGCAGCCGCCCAATCCATTTTATGCATTTGGTATCAGATTGGCAAGGCTTACAAGGCTTCCTATTCTTTGCATATGAATTGTATCTAAGTTCCAGTCTCTCTGGCACCTCTCGCACCTTGTCCCAGCTCTGCAGAGAGCAATCCCAATTTGACCAAATCTCCCAGCAAGCCCTGACACTTAACCCCATTTTGAAGTCATGACTGGTCCAATTTAGCCAGGATTAAAACCATCATAGTGTGTCCTCACCTTCTCCATTGTGGTCTGGTTTGGCTCAGCCACCAAGCATGACATCTGAAGGCTGCAGCGCATCATTTGATCAGCCGATAAGGTTGTTGGATTCAACGTTCCCCCCATCGATGAACTGAACACTGCAAGGGCCAGGAAGAGAGCAGGTAAGATCATCTTTGACCCCTCTCACCCTGGCCACAAACTCTTTGAAGCACTTCCCTCTGGAAGGCGACTCCAGACTGTCAAAGCCGCCACAGCCAGACATAAAAACAGCTTTTTTCCACGAGCAGTAGCTCTACTCAACAGCCAAAAGTCTGTAGCGTCATTGTGCTCTGGTATTTTATTTAATTCTTCACATGATTAAATTATAATGTTTTATTTTTAATTGTCTACTGTATATCGTGTTGTTACTTGCGAGCAAAGCACCAAGGCAAATTCCTTGTATGTATACATACTTGGCTAATAAAATGTATTCAATTCAATTCAATCCAATTCAATTAAAATCCCCCAATTGTAGGAACTGAGGTGCAATTTATGTAATTTATCTTGTTGAAATATTTACATTGAAATCTTTGGACGTAATCATTCCACCATCAAGAAAGGACACAGAAAGCTGGAGAAACTCAGTGAGACAGGCAACATTTCGGGTTGGGACCATTCTTCAGTCATCTATTCATTTTCTCCAGAGATGCTGCCTAACCTGCTGCGTTACTCCAGCACTTTGTGTCCCTTTTTGTAAACTGGAATCTGCAGTGCTTTGTTTCTACATTCAACCATCAATTCTACTTTTCTTGGGATCTCAAAATACCTGTTTCTTATTCATTTGGACATCTGGTAACATGGCTCTATAAAATGTAACAGTTTAGCATGAGCAAATTCAAGTTAACTGCACATGCTCTTTGGTGCTGTTCACAACTTAAGATAGACACAAAAAGCTGTAGTAACTCAGCGGGACAGGCAGCATCTCTGCAGAGAAGGAATGGGTAACGTTTTGGGTCGAGACCCTATGAAGGCCAACATTTCCTCTTGTGTTTAATTATCTGAGCGTTTTGTTACTTTTTACGTTCTGGGAACCTTTTCTTCCCCCCCCCCACCCCCCCTCCCCTCTCTCAGATTTAATATATTCCACAATAACCAGAGGGACTCATTAAGCAGTGGAGATTCATCTCATCTCTGTTGTCTCGACTGCGTAGAGAGTAATGAGCTGTTAAAATATTCAGCAGCATAAATATTAAGAAGAATCAGAAAACTTGTAAAGATTAATATGTTTAACACATTAATAAGTGTTTCATTAGAGATGTCGTGGTCTTTTACAGACTATGTGAACTTTTGGGACCTGAAAATATAATTATAAAGAACAGGAACAAGGGCAGAACTGTTTCACTTAGTAGTTGGACATTGCACAGTCAGTAGGCGTAAGTGTAACATGGCATCAGATTAGTCTTACTGGAATAGAGGATGCAACAAGGGAATTTTGTTACCTGTTTTGTAAGCTTAAGTAGGTTTCATTTGATAAATTATCTCTGATCAGTTGAACAGAGGCACTGGAATTATGACCTTGAATCTTGTCAATAACTTCTGGTAATCTAAATTTAAATCATGTTCAAGTTACATGGAGTTGCATCTCTTACAAGGAGGAGTTCCGGAGATAATGAGTTCTTGGCATTTAATTAGTTTGCAATGGTTATATAATCAAAACAACAATGGTGCATTCGAGCTCTCTTCATTTTGATGTTTAGTTGGGAAGGCAAAGATGATACACAAAATGATTTTTTTTTGTGTGTCTATTTTGTTTTAACACAAAATCCCTCATCCCGTAATCTTGTGGCACATTTCAATGGAGGCTACAACTGCAGGACTCCCACCAAATCACCCCCTGCTCTGGTAGAGGGGTGTGTGTGGCTGTGTGTGTGTAGTGGTTCACCAGTGATGCCCACTCTGGTCTTCTCTTCATTTATTAGTATTCTAGTATACAAAAGACTCAACATTGACCCTGTAGGTCCACCTTCATAGTTCTGTATCATGGTGAACAACAACAGCAATACAATTATGAGACAAGCTGAAAGGGGACATGTTTCTATGTTTTAACAATGAAGACTGAGCAACAGTTGCATAGTGATTGAGGGTGAGAACCAGTGCTGCCACACGATTAGGCCTGAAACAATGCTGCATTAAGAGTGTACAACAGTCCTCTCCATAAGGTAGACACAAAATGCTGGAGTAACTCAGTGGGACAGTTCCTCCAGCATTTTGTGTCTACCTTCGATTTAAACCAGCATCTGCAGTTCTTTCGTACACATTACTTTCCATAACATGGAAGCTTCAGAAGTGGACAATGCAAGTAAAATTGTTTAGTGCGTTATAATCTGCTCTTGCTCCATGATGGTCTTTCTCCATTGCGGAGCTGCTGGCTATGATTCCCACCCACTCCCCTCTCCCCATACTGTCATTGAAATTGGGATTGCAAATGTAATAGTACCGTGATTAATACTGCTGCTCAGACAAAACCAAGCTAAACGTTTCTTGGTTACAAATATCTCACCTGAAAATAAATAAGTAAATAAATAAATGTGATCAATTGGCATGATGGGCCTTTTGACTGAGTGGAAACAGACATTTTTTCTACATTAAGAAACAAGAATAGTAAAGACATTTTGAAACAATACAGAAGTTGGATGTATGCTAGCATGACATCCCATGACAAACTGAGATCAAGCAGGTTCAAATTATTTCCTTGGGCTACAAAATGCTAGATTATTTCCTCTGATGACACTGAGCTTGCCAATTATGAGTTACCCAGTCAGATTTAATTTAGGTGATATTTATCAGACTGCGGTCTCGAGGAACATATACCAAGCATTAGATAGATACAAAATGCTGGAGAAATTCAGCGGGACAGGCAGCATCTCGGGATAGGAATGGATGACGTTTCGGATCGAGACCCTTGTTCAGACTGAGTCAGGGAAGAGGGAGAAACAGAGATAAGGAAGTGTAAGGTATGAAAATGTGCCAAAGGGGATGGAGAATAAGGAAAATGTAGATTAGGTCATTGTTAGATGGATTAATGGGAGGTGGTCTGGGAAGGATGCTCCTCAAACTGCAGAGCATCCTGGACAATACAGCTCACCCCTCCATGACACATTGGTCAACCTGAAAATTACCTTCAGCAACAGACTGGTTCCACCAAGATGCAGGACAGAACACCACATGAGATCCTTCTTCCCTGTGGCTATCAAACTGTACTACTCCTCCCTCTTCTGTCATGGGGTAGACTGCTTCCCCTCCCCTCCCCTCCCCAATCTTTGCACATCCCCAATCCTTTCCACTCATCAATTTAATTAATTTTATGTTCCATGTATTTTGTGTTTTTAGCAGCTGGGATGAATAAAATTCTATCATATCGCATCGTATTGTTAGTTAGGAGAAGGTAACAATCAACCAAACAGAGATAAAGTGTAATCAAGGACAGTCAGACTGGTCGGACTGCTCTTAACCAGCTTTTTCTTGATGATATGATCATAGAGAAATGCTCCTCGGCAATGTAGTAAATTGGTCAATGGTATTAGTATTGGCTTATTGTTGCCATGTGTGATGAGATACAGTGAACAACTATTTGGGCAGCACAGTGGCGCAGCAGTGGAGTTGCTGCATTACTGGGCCTGAGATCCGGGTTTTGATACGGACTATGAGTGATTGTCTGCACGGAGGTTGTACATTCTCCCCATGACCTGTGTGGGTTTTCTCCGGGTACTCCGCTATCCTCCCACACTCCAAAGACGTACAGATTTGTAGGTTGATCAGCTTGGTATAATTGTAAATTGTCCCTAGTTTGTGTCAGATAGCGTTAGTGTGCGGGGATCGCTAGTCAGTGCAGACTCGGTGGGCTAAAGGGCCTGTTATTTGTGCTGCATCTCTAAACTAAGCTAACTCATGTCATAATGTGTGACAGTAAACATATGGATCATGGAAAGTTGCACTATTCTACATTTTCGCCACTATAGTTTTAATTGAAAAGTTTAAACTCTGCCTTTCATTGATTGAGGCTGAAACTAAAAATCTCATTAAAGCCATTTGGTATGACCGGTCCACTCTGTGGCAGAGAACAGACCCCAAGGTGTCTCAGTGTCAGTGTGTGGTAGTGAGCTGCTTTATCTCTCCACATTCATAAATTCAGCTTCCATCTGGTACAAATTGTTTCTGCGTCTCCAGGCACTTGTGTGTGTGTGTGTGTTTTTACCTCTCTGATTCAGTCTCCTCTTGCATCTGTTTGTTTGCAAGGCCCCCTCAAGGCTACTGCATAACCCTCTGAAACTAAGTGGAAAAAAAACTTGTTTTAAGCAATTTGAATAAGAAGAGTCAGAGATGTTATCATGAGATTAAGGGAATCGTAGCAATGAGTAGTTAAAAGGTGAGCAAAAACTCTGGAGCCATTGTTGACGAAAAACATAGACCATGGAATAATACAGCTCAGGAATAGACCCTTCAGCCCACATTGTCCTAGCTGAACATGATACCAAATTAAACTAATGTCCTCTGCCGGCACGTGATCCATATCCCTCCATTTCTTGCATATTCACGTGCTAAACCTCTTGAATGCCACCGTCTTATCTGCCTCCAGCAGATGTTAGCAGGGGTGATGTTATAGAGGTGTATAAAATCTTGAGGGGAATAGATAAGTTGAATACACAGTCTTTAACCCAGGATCAGGTAATCAAGAAGTGCAGGAAGGAACTGCAGATGCTGGTTTAAACCGAAGGGTCTCGACCCAAAACGTCATCTATTCCTTTTCTCCAGAGAATCCTGTCTGACCCACTGTTACTCCAGTTTTTTGTGTCTATCTAGGGTAATCAAGAACCTAGGTGTAAGATAAGAGGGGAGAGATTTAATAGGCACCTGAGGGGAATTTTCATTTCACTCAGAAGGTAGTAAGTATATGGGATCAGCTGTCAGAGAAGGTAGTTGAGGACAGCACTTTAAAGACACT
This sequence comes from Malacoraja senta, assembly GCA_038087875.1. Lineage (NCBI taxonomy): Eukaryota > Metazoa > Chordata > Chondrichthyes > Rajiformes > Rajidae > Malacoraja > Malacoraja senta. The sequence continues at coordinate 12,404,393 of CM075988.1, forward strand.
GGGACAGGTAAATGAATAGAAAAGGTTGAGAAGGATATGGGCCAAACGCAGGTAGATGGGGTATCTTGGTCGGCATGTACGATTTGGGGCAAAATTGCTTGTTTCTGTGCTGCAATACTCTATGAATCTTTGATTCTAAGTCCTGCCCGGAATTGGCCAATGTTTCCATCCGCAGTGTGGCCGATTTCTTCTCACAGTCCAACTAATTTCAACACTGCCATGGAAAATAGAGTGAAGGATTGCTTAATTTACCAAGGACTGCTTGAAATAAAAGCAGTGTTTATCCAGTGTCACCTCACTTATTTTATATAGAGAAATGCAGTGGTCCTTCTGTGAGCACTGCTTCATAATGAGAGTTTGTGTGGTCTAGTCTGGCATTGAGCAAAAATGGCCTTGCTGTGCTTCATTCTGAGGATGGAAAAACTAGATTCACACTGTGCTAAATAATAGCTGGAATATCAATGTGAAGCAAAACCATTTGGTGCTCTTGCTGTGGTTTCACCAGACCATAACAAGTGACTGAGTGTTATCTGAAGCACCATCTGCCGATATTGGAACTCAGTATGTTTGCGTTTTCCGCTTGGTGCCAAATGTTGTTCATGCCCATTGCTTTCATTCCAGGGTTCTACATTGGACCAAGTGAGTACCTTCAAAGAATGTTAAGTAGTTTAATTCAGCTTAGAGATACAGCACAGAAACAGGGTTGTATGCACTGACCAGCGAACACCACACATCCACACTATCCTACACTAGGGACAATGTTTACATTTATACCAAGCCAATTAATCTACAAACCTGTAGGAAGGAACTGTAGATGCTGGTTTAAACTGAAGATAGACATAAAATGCTGAAGTAACTCAGTGGGACAGGCAGCATCTCTGGAGAGAAGGAATGGGTGATGTTTCGGGGCGAGAACCTTTTACAGTCCGAAATATATATATACAAATATATATATGTACAAAAAAGTACCAAGAACCAATGCTCTAATAAAAACTTGGTGAATGTGAAACCAATTTTCCATTCAGCTTCAAATGGTTTACATTTTACTTCTCATTGGATGTCCACTTTTTTCATTCTGTTCAAACTGAAAAAAATCACTGCTTCAGATTTATCCCACCACTGCGATTACTTTTCTTGTCTTCTGAGAAATTACAGACCTGCCCCATATTTTTATATACACACACACACGCGCACGCATGCACACACACACACACACACACACACAATATATATATTATGAAGTACCAGCACAAGGCATTTGAGTGGCATCTTATTTATTTTCATAAATCTTTCCAATCAATTAACATTGGGAAAGAATTTGCTGCTGCATGTTTGTGACAAATTTTGACAAATATGCCACACAAATTGATTAATAAAATTAGATGTTGTCCATGAAAATGAGTGTTGCACCAATTGGCTTGAGTGAACTGTCGGATGATGTATTCCTAGGTTCAGCTTCTCACAATCACTCCTCTCAACAGATCATTTATAATAAATTCCTTTGTTTGATGGAACCATGTTGCAAAATAACTTGATTTTTACACAATTTACAGATACAATTGCAGTTTAAAAATAAATAACTCTGGAACCTAGTTAGCTTTGAATTTGCACAGACATGGTGAAAACTTGCTCTTTACTTTAGACTTCAAACCTTAGAGGTACAGCCTGGAAACAGGCCTTTCAGCCCACTGGGTCCATGCCGACTAGCGATCATCCTGTACACTAGCACTTTCCTACACGCACTAGGAACAATTTACAATTTTTCTTTTACCAATGCCAATTAATCTGCAAACCTGCACGTCTTTTTAGTGTGGGAGGAAACCGGAGCACCCGGAGAAAACCCACACCGTCACAGCGAGAACGTGCAAACTCCAGACGGACAGCACCCGTAGTCAGGATCAAACCCAGGTCTCTGGCACTATGAATCAGCAACTCTACTGCTGCACCACTGTGCCGCCCTATTTTATATCCTTGAATCAAAATGTTTAACTTGAAATCACAATCTTAGCCTAGAAGCGGCCCAAGAACAACTTGTGCTAGTCAAATCATTCCATTGACGTGACTTGATGTCATCCAGTGTTAAATTACAGTTATCCTGCCTCTCTTGTGTGGGTGTGATTTTAAAAATAGGACTGCGTCACTTTAGCGTGGAATGTGTCGTGCAGCTGCTCTGGGTCTAACTGCTAATGTAATGCTGACTTGCAGCTGCCCTGCATCCATCAGGAACAGGATTGTGATTGGTGAAACTCACTTATCATCAGACCTTTGCAGTCTCCAGAGAGTCACTACCATTCCGTTTTAAAACTATGTTCCAGATGTGAAGCACAGCCCTCTGTGAAACAATCTCCTTTAGCGGTATATGTACATGCGTCTGAGCCTCATTCTTGCATTTTCTGTCATTAATGTTTGGCTTTTTCACAACTCTATTCTGCCATCACAATGAGCTGGATCGTGCCTGCAAGGAATCTACAGCTCTGTTTTTAAATCCGATAGCTATTTTCCATTATGGTCTGATATCTTGTGAAGCAACGCCATATCTGACTTGCGTGGTAAACTACCTAGTTCAGTAGCCCCTGATCTTCCTGTCACCACCTTACTCCATAATTTCCCTGTGAAGTACCTTGAAAAGATTGCATCAATTGTTTATGGTGAACCATGCACGCACCATGCACGCACCATGCACGCACCATGCACGCACCATGCACGCACCATGCACGCACCATGCACGCACCATGCACGCACCATGCACACACCATGCACGCACCATGCACGGACCCTTGCATGCACCATGCACGGACCATGCACGGACCATGCACACACAATGCACACACCATGCACGGACCATGCACGGACCATGCAGAACCTTCAGAACACTTGCTGCCAATTACACATCCTATCCAGATCGATTAAGCAATCTGGTAATCGATATGATTACCAGATTTGGTATGACTTCAGAGTTAGAACTCTGATTCTTAAATCCTTTCCCTGATATAATCTTATCATTTTCAGTAAATTATTTGGGTTATACAAACCATCATTTTTTTGGGGGGGGGGGTTTTAGTCATTGATTTAAAAGATAGAATATGTACTTTATCTACCTGGTTTATCGACAAGTTTATCTCTGGGGTTATGCTCTGAAGCAGCACAGGTTGCTTCTGATTTAGCCTGCATGGCAAGGCTGGAAACCAAGAAATCCATTCGGATTTGGGAGCAAATCCTAGGAACTGCTTAGGGACATATGAACTAAGAGCAAGAGTCAACCCCTCAACCCCCGAGCCTCTTTCACTCACTGTCCAGAGTTGGTGCTGGTGGCAGTGTGGGTTTCACATTTGCCAATATTGATCTCAGTCAGGTGTTGGTTCATTGGCTCGGATTATATGTCAAAAGAAATTGTAGGGCTAGTAGGAAATTACTTGTGTGTTTGACTGCTATGTACAGCTAGTAAGATGTACCGATGCCTTTTTTTCATGAATGTAAAAATTCACTTAAATCTCTGTCCGCGGATGGATATTGCCGTAACTGATTATACCCTCCGGGGATAATAATATCACATGGTTGAATGGATCCTTTACTTTCATATTCTAACAGCTTATAAATGTAAGCCCTTGGTTTAAAATTCAGGTAATTCATGGAAGCTTCACATTCCAAAGCTGCCAGAAATCACTGCGTAAGTAGTTAAGATGGACACACATTACGCATGTAATATTACATCTCGTTTTAATGTGGGTACCATTGAGATTAATTTAGTTCAGTTTAGTTCAGAGATACAGCGCAGAAACAGGCGCTTCGGCTCACAGAGCACACCGACCAGCGTTCCCCACAAATTAACACTATCCTACACTGGGGACAATTTTTGCCATATACCAAGCCAATTAACCTACAAACCTGTGGGAGGTAACCAATGTCCTCAGAGAAAGCCCGTGTGGTCACAGGGAGAAGGTACAGACAAGCACCCATAGCCAGGATCGAACCCGGGTCTCTGCCGCTGTAAGTGCTGTAAGGCAGGAACTCTACTGCTGCACCACCGTGTTAATCCAATCTATAAAATGATCATGTAAACTATTTCCATAATAACAACCGGTTAGGATCCATTATAGGCAATCGGTCACATTGTGTAGCTGTTTGGTCTGAGAGAAACACCAGCATTTATATATTGTACATCTAAAAGGAAGCAAGTTATAATGTAATAACTCGCACATTCTTACAACATAGAAGGAGGCTATTTGACCTATCAAGTCTCCAATTGAGACCAACCAATTGAGTTTTCCACGTTTCCCATTAACTATGTTCTATCACATGCATATCAACTCCCTACCGATTCTTCTGTTCCCAGCTACGGCAGCGGTAATATACAGTTGAAAATTAATCAACTAGCATGCCTTGGGATGAGGTGGAAAACTGGAGCACTAGCATTTATATCAAGAGGACTGGAATACAAAAACAGAGATGTAATGCTGAGGCTCTATAAGGTGCTGGTCAGGGTGCATTTGGAGTACTGTGAGCAAATATGGGCCCCATATCTGAGGAAGGAAGTGTTGGACGGATGTGTTGGCTCTGGAGAGCGTCCAGAGGAGGTTTACAATAATTATTCCAGGAATGAGTGGGTTAGCATATGATGAGCGTTTGACAGCACTAGGCCTCTACTCGCTGAAGTTTAGAAGGTTGAGGGGGGACCTCATTGAAATTTACAGAATAATGAAAGGCATAGATAGAGTGGATGTGGAAAGGATGTTTCCACTGGTGGGAGAGTCTCAGACCTGAGGTCATAGCCTCAGAATTATAGGACGCTCTTTTAGAAAGGAGGTGAGGGGGAATTTCTTTAGTCACAGGATAGTTAATCAGTCGAACTCATTGCCACAGAGAGCTGTGGGGGCCAAGTCAGTGGATATTTTTAAGGCAGAGATAAACAAATTCTTGATTAGAACGGGTGTCAGGGTTATGGGGAGAAGGCAGGAAAATGGGATTAGGAGGCAGAGATCAGCCATGATTGAATGGCAGAGTTGACTCGATGAGCTGAATCGCCTAATTCTACTCCTATAACTTGTGAACGTGAAAACCCACACTGTCACAGGGAGAATAAGAAATCCCCACGCACGTTTAATGAAGAGATACAGCATGGAAAAAAGGCCCTTCAGCTCACCAAGTCCACAATGACCATCCCGACCAGTTCATGTTTGTTCAATGTTATCAAACTTGGAGAGGTTGCAGTAGAGGTTTACCAATTGAACTATAGGGTATTAGCTATAAGGAGAGGTAGGTCAAACTTGCATTGTCTTTTTCTGGAATGTAGGAGTTTGAGGCAAGACCTGAGAGAATGTACAGTACAAAATTACAGGAGGCTTAGATAGGGTAGACAGTCAGAACTTTGAACCCAGTGTGGAAAATATCAAGGACAGGTGGGCATAGATTTCTGGTGAGAGGGGCACAGTTTAAAGGTGATGTGCGGAACAAGTTTCTTTTTCATGCTGAGTGGTGGGTGTCAGGAACGTGCTATAAGGAGAGGTTGGAAAAACTTGGTGCACCGGAGGCTGAGGGGAGACCAGGTAAAAGTTGATAAAGTTATGATAGGATAGATAGCTATAATCTTTTCCTCAGAATGAAAACGTCAAATCTGGAACAATTCTTTTATGCAGAGAGTAGTAACCTGGAACACATTGCTAGCTATGGTGGTGAGTGGAGAGAAGATGGCATTACTTAAGAGGCTTTTAGATGGGTACATGGATATACAGTGCCCTCCATAATGTTTGGGATAAACACCCACCACTTATTTATTTGCCTCTGTACTCCACAATTTGAGATTTATAATAGAAAAAGTCAATGGTTATAGTCTGCACATTGTCAAATTTTAATAATTTTTTTATACATTTTGGTTTCACCATGTAGAAATTACAGCAGTGTTTATATATCGTCCTCCCATTTCAGCGCACCATAATGTTTGGGACACAGCAATGTCATGTAAATGAAAATAGTCATGTTTAGCATTGTGTTGCATATCCTTTGATTGCAATGACTGCTTGAAGTCTGCGATTCATGGACATCACCAGTTGCTGGGTGTCTTCTCTGGTGATGCTCTGCCAGGTCTGTATTGCAGCCATCTTTAACTTATGCTTGTTTTGGGGCCTAGTCCCCTTCAGTTTTCTCTTCAGCATATAAAAGGCATGCTCAATTGGGTTCAGATCGGGTGATTGACTTGGCCATTCAAGAATTGACCTTTTTTTAGCTTTGAAAAACTCCTTTGTTGCTTTAACAGTATGTTTGGGATCATTGTCTTACTATAGAATGAACTGCCGGCCAATGGGTTTTGAGGCATTTGTTTGAACTTGAGCAGATAGGATGTGTCTATACACTTCAGAATTCATTATGCTACTGCCATCAGCAGTTGTATCATCAATGAAGATAAGTGAGCCAGTACCTTCAGTAGCCAAGCATGCCCAGGCCATAACACCCCCACCACCATGTTTCACAGATGAGGTGGTATGCTTTGGATCTTGGGCAGTTCCTTCTCTCCTCCACAATTTGCTCTTGCCATCAGTCTGATATAATTTAATCTTCATCTCATCTGTCCACAAGAACTTTTTCCAGAATTGCAGTTGCTCTTTTAAGTACTTCTTGGCAAACTGTAACCTGGCCATCCTATTTATGCAGCTAACCAGTGGTTTGTATCTTGCAATATAGCCTCTGTATGTCCGTTCATTAAGTTTTCTGCAGACAGTGGTCATTGACAAATCCACACCTGATTCCTGAGGAGTGTTTCTGATCTGTCGGACAGGTGTTTGGGGATTTTTCTTTATTATAGAGAGAATTCTTCTGTCATCAGCTGTGGAGGTCTTCCTTGGCCTGCCAATCCCTTTGAGATTAGTAAGTACTTTCTTTATTTTTAATGATGTTCCAAACAGTTGATGTTAGTAAGCCTAAGGTTTGGCTGATGTCTCTAACAGTTTTATTCTTGTTTCTCAGTCTCATAATGGCTTCTTTGACTTTCATTGGCACAACTTTGGTCCTCATGTTGATAAACAGCAATAAAAGTTTCCAAAGGTGATGGAAAGACTGGAGGAAAGACTAGGTGCTGAGAGCTCTCTTATACCTGCATTAAGGAGGCATTTAAACACACCTGAGCAATTACAAACACCTGTGAAGCCATGTGTCCCAAACATTACGGTGCCCTGAAATGGGGGGACTATGTTTAAACACAGCTGTAATTTTTACATGGTGAAACCAAAATGTATAAAAATATCCTTTAATAAAATCTGACAATGTGCACTTAAACCACATGTGATTTTTTTCTATTACAAATCTCAAATTGTGGAGTACAGAGGTAAATAAATAAATGATGGGTCTTTGTCCCAAACATTATGGAAGGCACTTCAATAGGGAATGGTAGCAGTTGATTCATGTGCATGCAGAATGATTTACTTTAGTCTGGCATCATGTTCGGTACAGAATTTAGGTTTCCTTTAAAACATACCAGGTGACCTTCTTTACACAGCTGTGTTTAATAAGGCATTGACTCATGAATTATCCTTTAGTACTGCTTTGGTCGAGTTCATATGTTTGGATCCTGAATTAAGAATTGAAATAGCTTTAGATGAAAAGTGAAGCAAGCAGATATGGAAATCAAGATATATATCTTTTTTTTCTTCAAAGATTCCAAAACCATGAGGGACTAGAATTGTTGTTATTGTTCTGGTTAAATGGCCCAAATAATCTGTGAAAAAAGATATGAAGAACATTGAATTTGTGAAGCTGAATGGGAGGAGCAGGAGCGGGTAATATTGCCCTGTGAGCCAACTTCTTCATTCAATATGGTTTAAAAAGACACAAAGAGCTGGAGTAGCTCAACAGGTCAGGCAACAAAAGACAGACATAAAAGGCTGGAGTAACTCAGCGGGTCAGGCGGCATCTCTGGAGAATAGGCATAGGTGACGTTTCGGGTCGAGACCCTTCTTCAGACTGAGAGTCAGGGGAAAAGAGAATGAGAGAAATAGACGGTACTGAGGAGAAATGAATGGAATTCATGCAAAAGGCTGGTGAGCAGGAGGATTCACAGGGGGGGGGGGGTGCAGCAACAGAGAGTGTTGCAGTACTCTTGACGGAGAGAGGGATACCCCTCTGGAGAACATGAATAGGTGACGTTTCAGGTTGGGACCCTTCTTCAGTCATGATTATGGATGTGGGGCATGGGGTGAAGACAACTGGAAGAGAGGAGAGGCAGGACCGAGCACGGCAGGGCGCAGATGAGGGGGAGTTGATAGGCAGATGGATGGAACAAAGGCCAGATATTAAAACAGCATGTGTGGGACAGCGACGGATTGAAGAGTTTCAAATTGTGAAGCCAGAGGAAGGAAGGTATGGTTCATCTGACCTTGGCTTCACTTCCACTCTCCTGCTTGCTGTTTCTCACCCTCATCCCCACTATAATCCACAATCAGTCATTTAAGCATGAATGTGTTTAAAATATATTTACTTACAGGAATTAAATTACAGTATGATAATATTATGTCTTCTACCCATTGATATCTTTAAAAGACCAACCTGTGTCCTCTGAAACATTGTCAAACGTCTCCAACCCAGAAATCAACTTGACTACATATGCTTTCACTTCATTGGATTGATTAACTAATCGCTTTGCTGTATAATTCAAGGAGAGATCTTACAATAGTGTTTACAATGTCCAGGTTTCTTTTCCCAGAACCATTTTTTTGTACTTATTCTCTCTGCATTTCGCTGACAAATCTCTGCATTTCCCCATTGCCTTTTGTTAATGAAATTCTGGCAGTAAGGGCTGTGAAAAGCTGTGCAGTAGCTGCTAATGATGGTGATTGTAACAGCGTTGTTGTCCACGGGTGTCAGCTGCAGCGGCCCGCGTATTTCAAGGAAAGCAACTAATTTTCATCCGAGTGCTTGTTTTATCTCTTGGGATTTGAGTGTTCTGTTCAATCGTTTAGCACATTTGAGAAGCCCATTAAATTGAAGGACTCGGTGGCCAAGTAAGCAGGTTGATCCGTCAATTCTAAAATTGTATGATGCATTTTATTTTCATCATTTAGATCATTGCCGTTTCAATAGAGTGTGCTATTTTTGGGAGATGTGTTCAGCTTAACATTTATTTAGTGGCGTGATGGAAGAATTGATCTCATGAAGTGCCGCATCAAGCTTAATTTCATTGAGTTTCAACATACATAGTGGTGAAAAGGTTACACAAGAAAATCCCCAAGAAAAGGGAATGGGAATACTAAAAATGCCAGAATATGAGAAGGTTAATCTGGGAAAGAGATTTATCTTTATATTTGCTTCATTGATATATTTGATTAACCCATTGTGCTTTTCATTATATGTGATATATATGTTATAGTGGACCAGCTGTTCTGTACACCTGGTGTGGATTCCTTGACCCAATGCTCACTGGTTGGTTTCTGGTCCAATGTACGTGAATGGTAACAGCACTATTGTATTTCCGAAGCTTCAGGAGGGAACCATTCCTGCTTATTGATTTCCTGCTCCTTTACAAATCAATTTTCTCCTCTGGGAGTGCTTTGAGTAACGTTTCATGTTGAAGTTGCTTGTATTGCAATGGTTTACAGGAAAAGAACTATCAGACAATCTGTTATTTTCTCAGACCAAGTCAATTCCTGTTAAGTGACTCTCATGATATACGTGCAATTTTCTCTTTCAATTTTGTTGAGGCATTGTGTTTTTCCAAGCTATTACCTTTCTGTTTTCTTTTAATCTTCATTTAGTACTGAAGTTACTTTTTCAAACAAAATCCTTCTCTAACCAATTTGAGTCTTCATGTGCTAATTAACTTTGCATCGAGAACTGAACATTTCACGTGCCAGTGGTTTGCTTAAGTGGTGTACAGTTAATTAAAACCGATGATGAAGTTGAAATAGCATACATTTTTAAGATCATGGCAAATCCAATTTGCGGACAAGAGGTGGGGCAAATAAAGTAAATAATTGTAGAAACAAGAAGCATTTGACAAATATTTGGTAAAGCGAGATCCCATTTGTGTCTGGTGCAACATCTTTGGTCTTTGGATGAGATGGCTATCCAGGGAAAACAAAATAAAATTCACACAGAATTAAGGTACAGAAGATAGGGTTTTGTTATGTTGGTTGACAAGCAGTGGAAAGGCAGTCTTGGTTATACACCAAAGAGTTTACTGTAGTTTAGTTGAGAGATACAGTATGAAAATAGGCCCTTCAGGCCACCGAGTCTGCGCCGACCAGCAATCCCTGTAGACTAACACTATCCCACGCACACTAGGGACAATTTACAATTTACAATTTACAATTTTACCAAGCCAATTCACCTACAAACCTGTACGTCTTTGGAGTGTGGTAGGAAAACTGAGCTCCTGGAGAAAACCCACGCAGCTCATGGGGAGAACATACAAACTCCGTAAAAAACAACATTCATAGTCAAGATCAAACTCGGTCTCCAGCTCTGTAAGGCAGCAACCATTGAACCACCTTTTGCTGTTTGCTCTTTTTTCCCCAATGCAATGGCAGAGGGGCCAGAAATATACTGTATGACATATATTGTAATGGAGGAAGGAAAATAATTTAACTTGGTCTTTTAAATGATAGCAACGTTGAGTTGATAAAGCAACCTCAAATGACACAGATAAGGGAATAATTATAGCGATGAGTGTGAATGGAAGAGTTATTCTATGGGATAACTGAGCTCAGAGGCTGAACTGCCAGAATAAAGAGGAATTTGGCTCGGGTTGAAGATATGCAGGATGAGTCACTCTGCAAACCTAAGGCTGGGCGAGAAAACTAGCACAATGGGCTCGAGAGAGCTTGACGTTTTATGCTACGACTTTAAGTGTATCAGTGCAAATTAAAGGACAATGGATGCACAGAAAGCAGTGAGAGATGTTTTAAAAGCTTCAAGTGCACGGGAGGCTGTTTTAACCTGGCGCATGCTGTGAACTTAATGCCGCAGTGAACTTGGTCTGAACTTTCATGAGGAACATTAACAGTTTTAATATTAGTATCCTACGGGAACAAAATGCTGTCTATTTAGTTTCTAATTCCTTGAAAGTATTCTTCTGGTATGAATATAGCATAAAGGAAAGAACCATTTTAATGCCTTATTTCTCGTTATCCTTATTTTTAATCTCCCACCCTGGCAGGAGAGCAAAGAAGCATACCCAGTGAGATATGTGGAGGCATATTGCTAGTTAGCTAAATCTAGGTTTTCTTTTTCCGTAAACTATTCCCTGGCCCATTCCTGAGAAAGACCTTGTCTTGTCAGGAATTTTAAATGTAAACCTGTCTCCTGCTGTCCACTGATCTATGTTTGATAAACTAATGTAAAGCACCAAATGGACTGCCGAATAGATGGCTTAGGTAACACCAGTGTCAATCTTCAATCTACTTTGAAGTAGACACAAAAAGCTGGAGTAACTCAGCGAGAGAGGCAGCATCTCTGGAGAGAAGGAAAGGGTGACGTTTCGGGTCGAGACCCTTCTTCGGACTGTTTATCTTTGGTTTAAACCAGAATTTGCAGCTCCTTTCTACACATTCAATCTACTTTGCATTTCTTCAGACATTACTGTCCCGATCTCATATTTGCCAGCATGGGTGGAATTAAATTGTCTCGCCTGCAGTGCAGTCATGACAATGTACAGAAGATGATAAGTGCCCACAAATTGAAAAATTCATATCACCCAAACTGTACGCGCAGATTTTTTAAAACACAAATTGAATATATTACAATTATGACAGTCCAAATTGCACAATTAAAATAAAAACTTATCTACAAATTAGAAAGTAAGGAATTGAAGTAATAACATTTTGGAATATATGTCATTATAATTTAAAAAACATACAAAAAATGTGATATTTACATCTGGTGGCTGGAATATACCAATGAGTTAACTAAATGCACTAATTTGTATATGAATTTTCTTAGGATTTAATGCTATTTCTCTAATTGTCAATTAACAATCTAGATTATTCATAAACGAGGAATGAATTAGGGTCATAATTCATGCCTTGCCTGTGTAGATGTAACCAAATACCCCGAATTCAATATTTTTTTAATACATTATCATTGAGCACAATATGCACAAAGGTTAATAAGGTTTGTTAATTTTATGCCTCTGGTATATTTGTTCATTTGACTAAACTACTGCCATCCCACCTCTGAATAAGAAGGATTTGAGTCAAACCCTCATCCAGGACTCAAGCACTTAACCAGTGAGTAAACTGTAGTGAAGGGCAAAAGTGTTAAACTAAAGGTCTGCAGTGTTTTATTGTGTCATTTAAGGAGGATATTCAAGATTCAGTGGCAATATTCAGAGATTACAGTGTCTGCCATTAACAAATAATTAGAGGAATAGCATTAAACTCTACAAAATGAATAGATCTGACATAAAGACTAATGACCTCACTTAATTCTTTGGTATCTCCAAGCCATCAGGAATTCAGATGATTGTTGACAACTTCTGTATGTTTTCTTATTTAAGATAATGACATATTTTCTAGAATGTTTAAACTTAATACATTTATTTTCTCATTTGCTGATAAAGTTTGCATCTGTGCAATTTGGACTTTCATAATTGTAATATGTGCAACATTTTTTAAAAAGAAATATCACTAAATTCCATTGTATGATTTGGGAGCATGTTCAATTTGTGGGTACACATCATTATACACACTGTGTCACCTCACCTGGGCAACACAGTGGCGCAGCCTCACGGATGCTGGCTATGTGGAGTTTGCACGATCTGCCTGTGCCGCATGGGTTTTCTCCGGGTGCTCTGGTTGCCTCCCACATGGTGGTGGTGGAAGTTGATGTTGGGAATGTGTACAAAGGAACTGCAAATGCTGGTGTAAACCAAAGATGGACACAAAATACTGGAGTAACTCAGCGGGTCAGGCAGCATCTCTGGGGAGAAGGAATGGTGACGTTTTCAGTCGAGACCCTTCTTCAGACTGTTACATTGGGAATGTTAGTACATGAAATGCTTTGTTCAAACCAGGATAGATTGGGTACAGTCGGCAAAATCTAACATTGGGAAAGATCGGGTCATCATCTGGGGGAAGTCTGCCGAAATTAGGAGTGGCAAGGTGGATGGAGAAAGCTTCCCTCCTAGGCCTGGAGAAGTATTTCCCGGACAACAAAAAAGAAATAAGTTCTAAATTTACCCTCCGGGCTTCTTGGGCCCTTATTCTGTCTTTCATCATTTTTTTAAATTAACAGTTGGTTTCAATCATAAAACATTGGTTTGGTCACAACTAGAGCATTTGGGGCAGTTGTGCTGGCCAGAGTATAGGAAAGCTGTGGCTGCACTGGAGAGGGTGCAAAAAAAGTTCAACCAAGATATTGTCTGACTTGGAACATTTTAGTTTAGTTTCTAGTTCAGAGATGGAACATGGAAGGTGGCCCTTTGCCTACCAAGTCCACACCGACCATTGATCACCCCTTTTCTATGTTATCCCACTTTATTATCCATTTCCTTCACACTAGGGGGAATTTACAGAGGCCAATTATCCTACAAACCTGTGTGTGTTTGGGATGTGGGGGAAACTGAAGCACCCAGAGGAAATCTGTGCAGTCACAGGGAGAACATGTAAACTCCACACAGACAGCATCTGAGGTCAGGATCGAACCCTGGTCTCTGGTGATGTGAGGCAGCAGCTCTTCAAGGTGCTTCACTGTGTCACCCTAGATTTTAAGTTATGAGGAGAGATTGGATAGTCTGGCTTTTTCCTGGATCAGAGGAGGCCAAGGGATGATTAACAAGAAATCTATAGATTTATGAGGTGGAACAATAGGGTTGGCCATTCCTTGCACAAGCAATCAGATCCATATGTGATATTGTTGCCTATGAAATGTTCGGAGACATTGCCAAGAGGTGACAAGGTGCAACATAAATGAAAGACTGCTCTCACTGAACAAAATATTTTCAAAAAATAATATTACATCTTTCTTCAGATTTTTTTCTTTAATCTGGACATTTAAAGCAAAGATGTTTAGGGGAAAGAACATCGCCTTGTAATCTTGTGTGAGAAAGTAAACCTCAAAGGAATCCCTTTGTCAATCTTTTTTTTTCAGTAAAAGCAGTCCCTGCCTTTGCCTGGGAAGCTCAGTTTAAACTTTATAAGCTTTTAAGGAAATTATTGTCATTAACCTAGCGCAGAGTTGCTGCCATACAGCGCCGGAGACCCGGGTTCGATCCTGACTACAAATGCTGTCTGTACGGAGTTTGTATGTTCTCCTCATGACCTGTGTGGGTTTTCTCTGGATGCTCCATAGATGTACATGTTTCCAGGCTAATTGGCTTGGTAAAATTGTACAATTGTCTCTAGTGTGTGTTGTTAGTGTGTGTAGGATAGCGTTATTAATGTATGGCGATCATTGGTCGCCGTGGACACGATGGGCCAAAGGGCCTGTTTCCGCACTGTATCTCTAATTTAAGCCTCCAAGAACTTGAATGTATTCAGCTTTGGCCATCTCTGGACTTTGAAGGTTAAGTTGTGAAATCGATTTGAGCCATTTCGGTAATTCAATAAACTGGATGTTATACAATTATTTAGATTGAAAAATTTAAGTTATTGGACTACTTAGAAATCCAAATATTCCAGTGTTCACTTTCTATAATAGCAGATACTGGATGAAAATAAATCCTTTTCAGAAACAGCTCAACTACAAACTGTCCATTGTCAGCCCACAAGGAGCAATAAAATGCACTTCAGAATCAATGTAAAGCAGTTCTAGCAGTCATAAAGATAAATCTTTGCACACAGAATGATTCTCATAATTACTCTTTATAAAGAAGCACTTGCCCTGTTTCGGACTCCCACGGGCATTCTTATTGCTATGAATATTTCTGCTCTGCTCGAGAATGTGGGATAATGCCACAAAATGCTCTTAATGATGTTCTGGGTCCAGTTTCATTCAAAGCAATTATCATTTGCACTATGGTTGGGCAGAAGATTAAGGTGGAGAGCAAAATTGAAAGAGCAAAAATTTCCGACCAATGTTGCTTCATCTGACCAAATAAATAAGACAGCAATTTTCAGACTAAAATTGTATGTTTATAGGTATTTTGGACCAGGACATTATAAGAGAAATTTGGTGTCATTACTCTGATTTGAGACATTGAAACTCATTAAACTAAAACCTGGTTGAATCTCTCCTCAGCAAAAACAAATACAGCTTTTATGGAACAAATTGTTCAACAAAGAGCTTTTATGCTAATTCTTTACGCAGTTTTGGTGAAATCCAATTGATGTTACTGATTCTGGAATAGGTATTCAGGAGCAGATTTAAATAATTTTCTGATGTTAACTGCCCTGTTAGTACATCCATTCTTTCGAGATGGATGAAGGTTTATTTGGTCAGTTTTCATCTTTCTCCACCTTAACCTTCTGCCCAAACCATATCCTTCCATTTTCAAATATGGGAACACCCCATATTTTTTTTTTTTTTTTTTAATGTAAAACAATGTGCACGAAACAGATAGCAGGTCAGGCAATGTCTATGCAAAGGGAAACAGTTCATGTTTCTAATCCGTAACCCTTCCTCAAAAATGTTGGTGAAATTATCAGCTAAGAATGTACTATTCTTATTGATAGTCAATATCGAAATAGACGCTCAGTGCAAAGTTAGTCATTTTGTTAATTGTGTTAATGGTTTTTTTTTATGTGTGGCACAGTGGTAGAGTAGAACTGCTGCCTGACAGTGCCAGAAAACTTGGTTCGATCCTGAGCATGGGCACTGGTACAGAGTTTGTACGTTCTCCCTATGACTGCTGCGTTTTCTTCAGGTGCTCCGGTTTCCTCCCATGTTCTAAAGACCTACAGGTTTGTAGGTTAATTGGCTTTGGTAAAAATTGAGGTGGGAACAGTTTCTGCCGAAGGTGGAAAGAGGTGGGATGGAAAGACGTGACCAGTGGTGGGATTACATTGGAGGCAACAGAAATGTCGGAGAATGATGTGAAACAAATGATGTTGTATGATATCCAGGCAAATAATACCACACTGGAGGGCATTAGAGAGTGCAAAAGAGAAAATAAACAGTGAAGAATATAGTGTTACAGCTGCAGAGAAATTGCAAGTGAAAAAAGTACAACGACCGCTTTGAGTTAGATGGGAAGTTTGGGAATTTATCGCCAGCACTTGAGGGTCTGATAATCGTTGGGAATTTGTTGTTTTTGAATCTGATGGTATGTGTTTTCAAGCTGTTAGATCATCTGCCCGATGGGAGAGGAGCGTAGACAAAATGAACAGATTATGTGTGGTCCTTGACTATGTTGTCTGCTTTCCCATGGCAACATAAAGTGTAGATGGAGGCGATTGGAGTGACGATGCTATGGGTGATTGACAAGGCTGCGGTCACAACTGCCTGTAATTTCTTGCAGTCTTGGGCAAATCAGTTGCCAAGGTTACTTTCAACCTTGTTGGACTGAAAAGAAACAAGTTCTTGCATGGAGGTACAAGAGAGACGGTGGAACCTGGAGCAAAAAAATGGATCCGGGTCTTGACCCAGAATGTCAAGTGTCCATTTTCTTCCACAGATGCTCGCTGAACCGTCGAGCTCCTCCAGCGACTCTCCTTTTTCTTTGCAATGCAGTACTACTTTCATGTTATATAAAAGGCCAGCACTCAAACTTGCATCCCTTATTTTAGTTTAGTTTGGAGATACAGAGCAGAAACGGGGCCCTTTGACGCACCGAGTCCGCACCGACCAGCTATCTCTGCACAATATCACTATCCCACACCACACACTAGGGACGAGTTACAATTTTATCGAAGCCAAACACCCAAAAAACCTGTACGTCTTTGGAATGTGGGAGGAAACTGAAGTTCTTGTAGAAATCCCACAAAGGTCACGGGGAGAACGTACAAATTCCATACAGAAAGCACCCATAGTTAAGGGCCTGTCCCACTGTACAAGGTAATTCAAGAGCTCTCCCGAGTTAAAAACAAAAATCAAACTCGTGGTAAGTACATAGATTGTATGTAGCGGGTACGTCGGAGCTCGAGACGTCTCTTAGCGGCTCGTAACGCTAACGGCAGGTACTCGAGAAACGCGGTAAGCTCGTGAAGATTTTTCAACATGTTGAAAAATGTCCACGAGAGCCCCGAGTACCTACGAGCGGCTATTACCGTAATTCTCTGAGTTCGAATCAAGTGAAACTCGGGAGAACTCTTGAATTATCTGGTACAGTGGGACAGGCCCTTTAGGATTGAACCCTGGTCTCTGGCACTGGAAGGCAGCAACTCTATCACTGCACCACCATGCTGCCCACAATCTCATTGAGATTTGTGACCATCTGCAAGCTCCAAACCAGTTTCACATGCACACTTCGACTTCTTTGTCTCTGGAGGTTAATGCCTTGGCCATTTCTGGCCTCAGGATCATTCCAGGCTGTCAACTCTGATCTCCGCACCTCTTGTATTTCACTGCTAGATGATGGAGGTCACTCGGACTCCATGCTCAAGGAGCAGCCACTTCATTGCTTTTGTTTTGTTGCACAGGAACAACCAGAGTGGGTCTGCTGCTTTTTTTTCTTTAGTTTATCTGTGGAGATACAGTGCGGAAACAGGCCCTTCGCCCCATCGGGTCAGTGCCAACTAGCGATCCCCATTACACACTAACACTATCCTCCACATTAGGGACAATGTACAATCTTTACTGAAGCCAATTAACCTCTTTGTCTTTGGAGTGTGGGAGGAAATTGGAGCATCCAGGGAAAACAACGCTGTCATGGAGAACAAAGAAACTCAGTACAGAGAATCTGGGTCGCTGTCGCAGTAAGGCAGCAACTCTACTGCGGCACCATTATGCCGCCCCCGTACCACTGTGGCTTATGCCACCGTGCTGCATTGTTTGTTTCTCCAAAGCGCAGGCTTTCAGAGTCTTCATTCATGTCTTTAGATCAGCCTTACAGGTTCTCCATGTTTTCCTTGCACAAAGAACATGTCACCTGCAGGTACTGTTCTTCATAGGCAGCTGCAAGAGAAATCAATAGAGAGGGGAGATAAATGAAAAATGTGACAGCAATGTTCTGTGAACATTGCAATTGAAGATCTCAAACTCCATAGGGCCTTCACATCACATTGGTAAAGCCTTTAGAAGGTAGTAATGGAGTTTCTGCGGATGCAGATTCAGGTTCATTTGAGTAGAATACACATTGAGAATCCTGATTTATTAAGTTTGCTGTTTCAGGAAATTCAAGATTCAAGAGAGTTTATTGTCATGTGTCCCAGATAGGACAATGAAATTCTTGCTTTGCTTCAGCACAACATAATATAGAAGGCATGAATACAGAACCGATCAGTGTGTCCATATACCATTGTATAAATATATACACACATGAATGAATAAAACAGATAAAGTGCAAATAAACAGATAAAGGGCTATTAATGTTCAGTTTTGTTTGAGTTGAGTTCAATAGCCTGATGGCTGTGGGGAAGTAGCTGTTTCTGAACCTGGACGTTGCAGTCTTCAGGCTCCTGTACCTTCTACCTGAAGGTAACGGGGAGATGAGTGTGTGGCCAGGATGGTATGGGTCCTTGATGATGCTGCCAGCCTTTTTGAGGCAGCGACTGTTATGTTATTGCCCACTCTATTTCATTACACTTTGCAACTACAATTTATTGAATGCTAATGCAATCAGATTTTATATGGCAAACAAGAAGTTGCTGTTTTGGGCTTGTTGCCTACATATTTTCCAAGCAAAAGACAATAAGGGGTTTGCACAGAAAACTATGTGAAATCAAGAATCTTCTGATGGACAAGATAATTTTGTTCTGTAGCTGAATATGCCAGGATAATAACCCAGCGTTGCATGATGAAGCTTATAAAAAGTTTCACACAAAATTCTTTAGACTTTAGAGATGCTGTGTGAAAACAGGCCCTTCAGCCCACCGAGTCTGCGCCGACCGGTGATCACCCCATACACGTGATCCATCACACTAGGGGCAATTTACAATAACCAATTAACCTACAAACCTGTACGTCTTTGGAGTGTGGGAGGAAACCTGAGCACCCAGGGAATACCCACGTGGTCACACGGAGAACGTACAAACACCGTACAGACTGCACCCATGCTCAGGCTTGAACCTGGGTCTCTGGCGCTATAAGGCAGCAACTCTACCACCGTGCTCACCCATTAAGTCAAACCTCACATAAGTTTTTGCTCAGATGATATGTAACCAGAATTAACTGTTCCAATCACAAACTTAATTGCCCGTTTTGCAGCAGGATATGGAGCGTTACCCTGTAACTGATTGTGATGATATAAATCTAGACAATACAAAATTGGTGTCAGTTGTTCAGGTTATTGTTTATGACTGAATTCTGATGCTGGATTCCTCATGGATCCCAGTGAGAGAGCACATAGTTGCGGAGATACCCTTTTTCATGGTAAATTCATGTGTCATCAAATGCTAGATTGTTTCACATCAATTTCAATAGAGAACCTTGGTAGTACTTTTAAGTCCTGTACTTTTTATTTTATATTTAGGCTTTTTTTTAATGTATACTTTCTTATATGTTTGTTTTGAGAATGCCATACATTTCGGAAACATGCATGATGTGACTCGGCCAAATGTCAACGATTTAGTTTCAGCTGTTTCATTAACAGGCCTTGATCTCATACATCGACAAGCACCTCTTCAGCAGGACAATCTTTACCTTGTATAAGATTTTTTTGTGAAAAAAAGGACCAGTTTGTCACTGCATCTTCTTAAAATAGTTGAGTGTCATGGTTTTTCATTGGTTCGATGGAGAGTATTGGCAGATCCTCAGCCTGAAACTGGAGGCGAATAAGACCATAAGACATAGAAACAGAGTCGGGCCATTTAGCCCATCGAGTCTGATATGCGATTTGCTCATGGCTGACGTGTTTGTCCCTCACCCCCATTCTCCTGCCTTATTCCCATAACCTTTGATCCATTTTTATTTTAGGTCAAAAACTTGGGATTACTATGTGCAAACATCACAGAGCTTGTGTTATATTAAGAACTCTATTATTTTCTGAGGGCAATCAGTAATGAATCCTTTTCTCTATCCCCAATTTTGACCCACATTTAACTTGTAGGATTAACATGACATCTGCATCACTGCACTTCCACCTTAAACCTGTGAGCGTTTCTCTCATTTCCATTGGAAATGTATTGTTTGAAAAATAAAAATTAATCTTCATGGGTAAATAACCCTGGCCAAAATCATTGCATTGCATTACTTCTGAATTAAGATTTGTTTCAGAATGGAGCGTACTATATGTCCCGACACCCTTTAACACTCTTAATCAAGAACCTGTCAATTTCCATTTTACAAATCCCCAATGGCTTGGCATCCACAGCCATCTTTGGCTTTCCAAAACCATCTTTTTCCATGCCTCTGGATTGAATTCCACTTGCTAATATTTTTGTATGTACAACTGGGGCAGCACGGTGGCGCAGCGGTAGAGTTGCTGCCTTACAGCGCTTGCAGCGCCAGAGACCAAGGTTCGATCCTGACTACGGGTGCTATTTGCACGGAATTTGTACCTTCTCCCTGTGATCTGCGTGGGTTTTCTCCAAGATCTTCGGTTTCCTCCCACAATCAAAGACGTACAGGTTTGTAGGTTAATTGGCTTGGTATAGGTGTAAATTGTCCACAGTGGGTGTAGAATAGTGTTAATGTGCAGGGATTGCTGGTCAGTGCGGACTCGGTTGGCCGAAGGGCCTGTTTCCGCACTGTATCTCTAAACTAAACTGAACTAAAGGTGGACCATTCATTTCTTACTGCAGCCTACAACATTCTTCATAGTTACTCATGTAGCCAATTTTGATTCTGACTGCAAACTGTTTAATTATTGATACCATATAAAAGGTAATAACCCATAGTACACACCCTTCCAGCCAGTAAAACTCTATAATTGGCCAATCTTATTTTCCTTCCCCCAATGAGCCAATTTTAGACTCTGCCTGTTACTTTTTCTTGGATTGCTTGAACTTTAAGCTACCCGTGAGTTTAGTTGCTGTCACGTGTACCGAGGTGCAGTGAAGAGCTTTTGTTGCATGATAACCAGCCAGCGGAAAGACAATACATGATTACAATTGAGCTGTCCACAGTATACAGATCAATGATAAAGGAAAGACCAGTGTGTGGGACTCAGTGAAAGACCATGCCGTTTGTGAGTGCTGATGTTGGCTGTAGCTATCAAGACCATCCTCAAGTTAAGAGAATGCAGATGTTGGAATCTTAAGCAAAACTAGGTGCTATAGGAACTCTACAGGTTAGGCTGCATCAGGGAGATGTATTTCTTCCACAGATGCTGCTTGACCTGAGGGTTCCTCCAGCATTTTGTGTTTTGCATCATCATTAACTTTGACTAAAATGCAAAAGCTTATTTTAGATGCTGGAGAATACAAAACATTTAAAAAACCAATAAGTATCAATATTCTATGGTGTTGAAGAACTGAAGGAAAATAATATTCTATCAAACATAATTTACATGATTGTTGTTCTCACCTCTTTCAAAAGATTTTTTTTAAATAGCTAAAATATTGTGGATATTGCAAAGGGAATTCTGTTTAAACGTGTTACTTAAAGTGTTTTGATTTATAAGTTGGGAACCTTTGTAAAATATTGTGGATATTCCAAAGGGAATTCTGTTTAAATGTGTTACTTTAAGTGTTTTGATTTATAAGTCTGTAACCTTTTGTCTGGTCTGTTTATTGGCGTTCCGCTGCTAACAAATGATTGAAAATGTTGTGGACATGCGGATATTATTCTGACCACAGGAAAATTGTGAGTGTGTTTAGTTTGCAAAGACCTGACAGTAGCAGAAAATATTTAAAAATCTAAATCACGAGATTAAAGTCTGTGACCTTGATCCAATGTCAACAATTTGCCGTCACGTTCTTAACCTGGATGCCATTTCTACCGTGAACAGAATGTGTGTTGTCACAAAATGGTGGAGTGGTCACAGGGTAAAAATAACCAATGCTGAGGGGAGACGAGAGCAGTTTTTGTCTCTCATCGAGCTATTGATGGACACCTAAGGGCATGGAGAAACAATAAATAATTATTCCAATCTTTATTGCTTGACTAAAGGATTCTGACAAAGAATTTTCAAAGTGACTTGTCAGCATCTCTCTGGATTTTATATTTTATAAATGAAACAAAATAAAACAGCAGAATAAATAATTGAAGGAAAGTATATGGGAGTGTTTATTGTCGAAAATGCTTGCATTAACAAAGACTGTGGCTTTAAAACATGCCAACCATCCTAAAAAGTCAGCAGCCATAATATCATAAAACATAGGAGCAGAATTAATGTTTAAGAAGGAACTGCAGGTGCTGGAAAATCGAAGGTAGACACAAATGCTGGAGAAACTCAGCGGGTGAGGCAGCATCTATGGGGCGAAGGAAATAGGCGACGTTTCGGATCGAGACCCTTCTTCAGAGTCAGAATTAGGTCATTCAGCGCATTGTGTCTGCTCCGCCTTTCGATCGAGGCTGATGTAATTTTTCCCTCTCAACCCCATTCTCCTGCCTTCTCCCTGTAACCTTTTACACGCTGACTAATCAAGAGCTAATTTTTCTCTGTTTTAGAAATACCCAATGACTTGGTCTCCACAGCTGTGTGTGGAAATGAATTCCACAGATTTACCACCCTCTAATTCAAGAAAATCCTTCTCATCTCCATTCTAAAGCTCCAAGCTTTTATTCTGAGGCCTGCACTCTGGTCCTAGATTTCATCACAACCGGAAACATCCTCTTCACATCTATCTAGGCCTTTCATTATTCAATTGCTTTCAATGAGATCCTCCATCCCCGTCATCCTTCTAAACTCCAGTGAGTACAGGCCTAAAGCCATCAAACACTCCTCACAGGTAACCCAATCATGCCCTGGATCATTCTTGTAAACCTTGTCTGGACCCCCTCCAATGCAAGCACTTCTTTCCTCAGATATGGGCCCAAAACTGTTAACAATATTACAAATGTGGCCTGGCCAGTGCCTGATACAACCTGAGCACTACATCCTTGCATTTACCGGTATATTCTTGTCCTCTCGAAATAAATACCAATACTGTATTTGCCTTCCTTACTGCAGTCTCAACCTGCAAATTAACCTTTTGGGAATCCTGCACCAGCATTCCCAAGTCCCTTTGCACCTCCAATTTATGAATCTTCCCCCCATTTAGAAAATAATCTATGCCTTTATTCCTTCTACTAAAGTGCATAACTATAGACTGCCTGACACTGTTCCATTTGCCCACTCTCCCAATCCATCCAAGTCCTTCTGCAGACGCCCTGCCCCGCCATCTATCTTTGCATTATCCATAAACTTGGCCTCAAAGCCATCAATTCCATAATCCATAATATTTTTGTATAGTATAATTTCAAAGTTTGCTGTCCTTTTCCTTATGGTTATGAATCTTCAATTCCAGATACATTGGGGTTCAGTTCAGTAGCTCGCACCAACAAGTAACTTTTCGTCAACCTGAAAAACGATGCTTCCTATTCTCTGCTGCTTCTGAAATTTAGTTCTGTTGAGGTCAATAGGAACACATTTTAGAAGTTGAGTACAGGTTGATCTGCTATAGCAAGATAGTTGTGTTTCTAAAGAACATTATGTTATAGAAAATTGTCTTACAAAAACAATTGTGTCCATGGGGTAAAGGGCGTTACAGACCAGAAAGTCAGACTTGGAATGATGAAATTATACCCCCCCTGCAGGATTTTCAGCAATAAAGGTCCTTTAATAACTGTAATTTTATTTTGTTACTGCAAGCTAAAAACACTAAAGGCTGAATGATATAGTGTTTAACATTGTGCAAATGTCCCTCAAAGCAATCACTTGTCAATTTCAAGTGGCCTCGCATGGTGAATGAAGCACCTGTTTTCTTCAGACACTGCGTGACGGTTACATGGAAATATTTTTTTCCCCAAGACAGCTTTTTTTTCTGCTTACCAACTTCCAAAGTAATGTTTAAGTGGTTCAGCAGTGTCCATTCAAAATCACATTATAACCAATTAGGCCTGCATAATACAAATAATGTTTCTTCATTCAAAAATCAAATTATATCCAATTCGCATTCTGGAAATTCATGTTTTAGAGCAGAATTACCTGCACATATTTGTATTTCTACTATATAACATGCTTAATGCTACCCAGCAATGGTGAAATTCTGTGTCCAAGTACTCTGTTGTGGTGTATAAACATGATGGTGAGATTCAAAGCATTGAATTCCATCATCCATTGTATGCACTTTTCAGCGATGCTGGTTAAATAACAGCTGGGACTGAGACCCCAAGCTCAACCTTGTTTCTATAACAGTGCATTCATTATTCTAGCGCTGGCTACTAATACAAAAAGGAATATTCTACAATGGCTCCCATAAAACCCAACAAGCCCACAGCTTCATTCAGTGGTCGCGCCATTTACCAAATTTAAATTGAATGGAAGGAGCCCCTTCCAATCATCTTAATTTGAGGGCATTAATATGTTTGTTTTGTTTAAATGCCTGAGTTTTGAATCGTAGAGAATCTTCATTCACACACTGATGTAATTTGCATCAATTAGAATATCCTTTTGAAATTAATACTGGTATTGTTTTTTAAAGCTAAAATCTCAGAAGAGTTAACATTAATTTCGTTGTTTTTTTTAAATTCTGAACATAATCGCAGAATCTAATTATAAAAATGTTATTATAGGAGGAGACTTTAACTGTATTTAGATAAATCTAGCCAAAAACAGAGAGGTAATACGAAATCTAAAACTAGTGAACTCTTAAATACTTATATAAATAATACCAATATAACAGATGTTTGGAGAATTGCTAATCCGACTGGCAGGGAATACTCGTTTATTCAATGGTACACAAAACATACTCACGTATAGATTATTTCCTGCTGGATACAAAATTAATCCCTCACACTGTGAACCCAATATACCATACCAACTCGATTTCAGACCATTCACCACTAACTTTCTTTTTAAAACTGGAAGGAATGTCAAAGAACAAATTGTCTTGGAGGTTCAATTCTCAAATCCTAAAAGACCCGCAAGGGAGTATATATTTAAAAAAACAAATGGACGTCTTTTTTGAAATAAATGACACTCCAGATATATCGCCTACTTTATTATTGGAATCTTTTAAAGCATTTATTAGAGGTGTTATAATCTCATACCAAGCTTTTCAAAATAAAAAGAATAAGAATGAACAAAGACAGTTAGAAGAACAAATTAGACAACTGGATATAGATAATGCTAAAGATCCATCTATGGATAAACATAATAAAATAATAATTCTGAAATTTAAATTAAATAAATTATTATCAGCCAAACTTATAAGACTTTTCCAAATTACAAGACAGGAACACTTTGAATTTGGGGATAAACCACACAAACTTTTGGTTCGTCAGCTAAAAAAACGAGAAAAAGAACATACGATTCAAAAGATTAAATCAGATAGAGGGGAATCACTAACTTTACCGAATGATATTAATAAAAGATTTGCGCAATTTTATGAGAATTTGTATACATCTAAAACGACAATGGACACCAATAAAATTACAGAGTTCCTGGATAACTGTAATCTTCCAAAGTTAGAGTTGAAGGAACAAGAGGAATTGGGTGCACAAATTTCAATCAAGGAATTAGAAGACACAATAAGTTCATTAAAGAATGGAAAAACTCCAGGTCCTGACGGATTTACTGATGAATTTTATAAAGGTTTTTATGACAAAATTATATCATGGTTACAAAAAATGTATCAATGTGCCTTTAAAGAACAAGTATTACCTGATACATTAGCTGAATCAACGATCACATTAATACTAAAAAAAGACAAAGATATAGAAGAACCGGGTTCATATAGAGCTATAGGATTGTTAAATAAAGATAAAAAAATATTAGCGAAAACATTAGCTAGAAGATTAAGTAAATATATTAGTAAATTAATAAACCCAGATCAGACGGGGTTTATCCCTAAGAGATATTCATCTAATAATATAATAATTATACATTTTATTTATATAGCGCTTTTCAAGGACTCAAAGTCACTTATGAGATGACTACTCAATATAATGCACTCACACAAAATCGAAGAACAAGAATTATCAATTATTTCGTTGGACGCTGAAAAAGCATTTGATCAAGTAGAATGGAATTATATGGATAAAGTATTACAAAAATTCCAATTGGGAGAGAATTTTATTTTATGGATTAAATTATTATATAATAAGCCTACAGCTAGAATATTAACTGATAACATATTATCTTCGAAATTCCAACTATCAAGGGTTAACAGACAAGGATGCTCATTATCACCGCAGTTATTTGCTCTTATAATTGAACCTTTGGCGGAAAAAATTAGAACACATCCAGATATCCACGGCTATAACACTAAATATTCAAATAATAAAATATCTTTAAACGCGGATGATATATTATTGTACATCACAAAACCTCAAATTACTATACCAAACATACTAAATCTAATCGAGGACTTTGGATCCTTTTCTGGATACAGAATAAATTGGAATAAAAGTGAAATTATGTCAATAAAACCGAAAGACCCAACACATCTCTTAAAATTCCCTTTTAAAATAGCTACAGAAAAATTTAAATACTTGGGTATTGAAATTACCAGAACATATCAAGGCATGTTCAAAGCAAATTATAATCCTCTACTTAATAAATTAAATACTTTAATTAAATTTTGGAAAGTGCTTCCGATGTCTTTAATAGGCCGAATAAATGCAATTAAAATGATCTTTTTACCACAAATTTTATACCTATTTCAATCAATTCCTATATATCTACCAAAGAAGTTAAAACAAAAATTGGATTCAGTCATTACTAATTTTATATGGGATTATAAATCCCATAGAATACAAAGAACACATTTGAACAAAGCTAAAGTATTAGGGGGCTTAGCACTCCCTAACTTTATGTATTATTATTGGTCAGTAAATATTAAAAATATGATTCAACTGATGGACAACTCTGCCCAGCAGGTGGACTGGATTGTAATGGAGAGAGAAGACTGCTCCTCTTGTAATATTGGAGCGATCCTCCTCTCACCAATGAAACTGAATAACATAAATTATAACAAAAAAACAATTATACATAGTACAATTAGAACTTGGAAACAAATAAAACAAAATTTAAAATTAAGAAATCTATCGCTTTTATCCCCAATAGTTAATAACCCTTCGTTTAATCCCTCTATTACAGACAAATCATTTATACAATGGGATAGACTAGGAATTAAAACGTTCGGAGACTTGTATGAAACTGGAAAATTACTATCATTCCAACAATTACAAATAAAATATAAGCTGGGAAATAATCAATTCTTTAAATATTTTCAAATATGTGATTATCTGAAAAAATATACAAAAGATCATTATAACATCCCACCAGATGTACTGGACGAAGCAATGCAGATAAAAGCTGAATCAGCAAACTTAATATTGTATTTGTATAATATTATCTTAAATGTAGAAATACCAACTACGGAGGGTATTAGAAGAGACTGGGAACAAGAATTAGATATTAAAATTTCAAAGGAAAGGTGGAATGAACATTTATTAAATGTGCATAAATGCTCGATTAATGTAAGACACACTTTAATACAATTCAAAATTTTACACAGATTATATTATTCAAAAACTAAAATTAATAAAATTTCCCCAATGTATCATCTATTTGCGATAAATGTCAATCTCAAAAAGCTACTATAGCGCACTCATTTGTTTTTTGTTCAAAAATTCAAAAATTTTGGATTTAAATTTTTGAAATCTTTACAAAATTATTTAATATAAATCTGACACCAAAAGCAGAATGGATTATCTTCGGAACAACGGAAGATAGCCCTGAACTAAATGTGTTTCAAAAGAAATTAGTTGATTACGGATTAATAACTGGAAAAAAGCTTATCATAAAATTCTGGAAAAACACTCCAATACCAACTATAAACATGTGGATTTCAAATATGTTTGAAACATTACACCTAGAAGAGATAAGACTCCTCCCGGCAGGCAAATCAGATCACTTCCATCTGACGTGGTCTGCATTTATAGAACTATTACAAGCATAAGGTGCAAAAGTACTTTAAAAAGTACCGATGTCAGGTAAAGGGGGATGAAAGGTGGCGAGTTGGTATATCCCATTTGCGCGATGCTCATAATAAAGTACTTGTTTTTCTCTTTTCTCTTCTTTCTCTTTTTTTCTTCTTTAGGGTCTATCTCTTAATCTTTTCTCTTTAATTTCTTTTCTACAGGGTCTCTGTTCTTTCCTGTTAACACGTTTTTACACCTTCACTATTTTCCTTCACTTTCTCTTTTCTCTTAATTTCAACCTTTTCTCTTTATTAGTTTTAAAAAATGATGGAGTACATTAATTGTAATAAGATATACGTGATGAGTACTAATGTAATTGGTTGTAATTTAATGTACTTCTTATAAATAAAATAAAAAAATAAAAAAATAAAAATATATTCTTTTGAAATAAATACTGGTATTGTTTTTTAAAGCTAAAATCTCAGAAGAGTTAACATTAATTTCGAGAGGATTAGAATATAAAATCAGGGATGGAATGTTGAGGCTTTATAAGGCACTGGTCAGACTTAATTTAAAATGTGGTGGTGTTGGAAAGGGTCTAGATGAGGTTTACGAGAATGATTCTGGGGATGACTGGGTTAACATGTGAGGTGCGTTTGACGGCTCTGGGCCTGTACCCGCTGGAGTTTAGAAGGATGAGGAGGGACCTCATTAACACTTAACGAATAGTGAAAGGCCTGGATAGAGTGGATGTGGGGAATATGTTTCTACCGGTGGGAGGTTCTAGGACCAGATGGCACAAACTCAGAATAAAAGGACATGCCTTTAGAAAGGAGATGAAGAGGAATGTCTTTCGTCAGAGGATGATGAATCTGTGGAAGCCAAGTCATTGAGTATTATTAAAGCGGTGATTGACGGGTGTCAAAGGTTATGGGGAGAAGGCTGGAGAATGTTGGAAGGGAAAGATAGATCAGCCATGATTGATTGGTGGAGTAGACTCGATGGGCCGAATGGCCTAATTCTGCTCTTATGACTAACTTTCATAGAGCATGCTGCCTTGAACCTGACCAACGTGAAGGGACCGAAACAACAGACATTAGTTCTTTAACAATGTAACAAGGTCTCTGGAAAAGAACACAAAGTTCTGGAGTAACTCAGAAAGGATGTATCTGGGAACACCTAAGGCGACTCAAAACACCATTTTTTTTCCTTTTAAATCAAGCATCTGAATTCACTTATTTTAAGTTCAACCTAGTCATTGCATCAATCGAATAAATATCCCGTGTTCCATTTTAGCCCGCTATCAAGCCCAAAGGAATAACAATCATTTTAATGTAATTCCCATTGCTTCAGAATCTCTGTCTGACTCTTCTGGGCATGAGTCATCTTTCTGACCTTGATGAAATGTCCACGTCAGTCATGGACAAAATGTTGGTGATCTGAAGGTGGAACTTAGCTGAAGTCACCCGAGTCAGCACCAACAGGATTCAGTACTAATTCACATCTGCAAATCACACCAGCTCAGTTTGGAAGTATATCCATTGTGTTAAACACATTGCTCTATGTTCAGCTGAACCTGAGTCATGTTTTCCTAGAAAAGGAGAGAGAGTGCTGAAGTAACTCAGCTGATCAGGCAGTCACTCTGCAGAACATGGACAGGCGACGTTTTAGGTCGATCTTTCCAAAAATGTTGCCTGTCCATGTTCTCCTGAGATGCTGTCTGACCCTTTGAGTTATTCCAGCGCTTTGTGTCTTTTTTTGTAAACCAGCATCAGCAGTTCCATGTGTCTTCATGTTTTCCTAATTTTTTTGTGTCTGATTGTAAAGTTAAGATTTAATTTGTTAATTTTTGCTCACAATTAGCATAGCCTTTAGCCTAGATGTTAAACTTAATTTTTCAAAAATATGCACCCAAACTCTGAATTATTCATGTGTTGCCTCTGCTGCAATGCTTTCATCTCTACAATGTGAAGGAGAAAGAGTTATTCTTTCTTTCATATCTCTGGTTCTCCAAGATAAAAAAGAAATGTGGCTTTGCCTGCTAATTCGCTTGATTGTTCTTGCAGATTGCCAAGTCTGAGAAAGTATAAGGGTCTCTTCATTAACCCAATTTAAGTAAGTTTAATGGAGGTTCAACAGACTGCAGATGCTGTAAAAAAAGAAAGTGCAGCTAGATGAACTCATTGGGTTAGGCAGCGTCTGTGGGGACGTAGGAATGGTCAAACTTTCGGGTAGAGACCCTGTGTCTGGATAGGCTGCATTAATTGGTTGAATGTTGACTTATTCAAAGGGTAAGTTGATGTAAAGATACATGTGACCATTTCTAAATAGAATATATTTTGTTTGCTGTATTAATTATAATGCTTTTAATTATGCGATAATGTTTCGGTGTGTTCAGGCACCGTTGAACTAAATATTCAGATCAATATTTAGATCACGGGCTCGGCTTTGAGCATGCCTCATTGTCATGGATGCATTACCAAAGAGCCCAAGCCTTTCCAAAATGAACAGCTTTTTGTGTAGAAAAAAATAGCAGAGAACGCCTGCTGGAAATAGCCTGATATTTTTCAGAATGATGGATGTGGAGAGGCCAGCTGCGGCAGGCAGCATGATAGAAACATCGAAACATAGAAAAATAGGTGCAGGAGTATCCCATTCAGCCCTTGGAGCCAGCACTGTTATTCAATATGATCATGGCTGATCATCTAAAATCAGTACCCCGTTCCCGCTTTTCCTCCCATATTCCTTGATTCCTTTGGCCCTGAGAGCTAAATCTAACTCTCTCTTGAAAACATCCAGTGAATTGGCCTCCACTGCCTTCTGTGGCAAAGAATTTCACAGATTCACAACGCTGGGTGAAAAAGTTTTTCCTCATCTCAGTCCTAAATGGCCTACCCCTTATTCTTAAACTGTGACCCCTGGTTCTGGACTCCCCCAACATCAGGAACCATTTTCCTGCATCTAGCCTGTCCAATCCTTTAAGAATTTTATATGTTTCAAAATATCCCTTCTCATCCCTCTAAATTCCAGTGAATACAAGCCCAGTCGACTCATTCTTTCATCATATGTCAGTCCCGCCATCCCGGGAATTAACCTGGTGAACCTACGCTGCACACCCTAAATAGCAAGAATGTCCTTCCTCAAATTAGGAGACCAAAATTGCATACAATGCTCCAGGTGCGGTCTTACCAGGGTCCTGTACAACTGCAGTAGGACCTCCTTGCTCTGAAACTCAAATCCTCCCGTAATGAAGGCCAATATGCCATTAACTTTCTTCACTGCCTGCTGTATCTGCATGTTTACTTTCAGTGACTGATGTACAAGCACACCAAGGTCTCATTGCACCTCCCATTCTCCTAATCTGACACCATTCAGATAATAATCTGATTTCCTGTTCTTACCACCAAAGTGGTTAACCTTACATTTAACCACAGAATACTGCATCTGCCATGCATCTGCCCACTCACCCAACCTATTCAAGTCATCCTGCAGCCTTATAGCATCATCCTCGCAGCTCACACTGCCACCCAGCTTTGTGTCATCTGCAAACTTGGAGATGTTTCATTTAATTCCCACGGTGAGTGGGGCAATTTTTTATAAGATTAATGCAGCTTTTGTATATCTACCTCCCCATCATTTCCAGTCTTCAGGTTCAAATGCCTGTGTTGGGACTGATCTGGAAATTGCAATAGCATTGTTGGGAATCACAGTGGACAGTAGTTTTAATGCCTTCTCAGATGGTTGGAAAACCTTTCACTACACCGTTATTGTTGAGTTTCACTCTCAAAATGATCCATTTTAAATTGTCAAACGCCAAAACAACAGCAGTATTGATCGAATTTCTAAGAATATATTTCCTGAAATTTCTACACGACCTGGCTCAGAATATCATGGAGTGTGGGGGAGAAATAGCATTTCAATTCTTTATTGAACTATTAGAGTATGCACAGTATACTCGTAAAGCAGTTTAATTAATTTTAATTTATTTCAAAGAGAAATATCTCTTCTCTGATGTTCAAAAGGAGACTCCACTGCTCTCAACAACACTCATTGCATTGAACTGATTAACATTGAATGTCAACTGTTACATTATGAAAACTATGATAAATATGCTGCTTTGTTATCCCAGCTAACATTTATAAAGCAGAGTATTACTAATATAAATCAACATTATTTTAAATTGATGCGCATTGTCTGCTGAAAAACAATCTATTGATAATTAATACTTGAAATATCATGTTGACCTTTCACCCTGTATTGTCCCCTCTATGGGAGCTAACAGTTGTGATTGACTGATTGCTGGTTGATGGAACAGTTTAATGACAAAGTGAAAGTCATTCAGTTCCCTGTGCTATCTGCTGCACGTACAGATGGCTAGGAGCCATGAGATGGGGTGGATGGAGGGGAGGTTGGGGTGGGGGCAAGAAGGCTCAGACAAAGGATCCTGCCTCATGTCTGGATGAGGATCAGATAGATATATGATCGAGTATCAATGGTCTTGACTGGAAACGTCACCCATTCCAGAGATGCTGCCTGTCCTGCTGAATTACTCCAGCATTTTGTGTCTACCTTCGATTTAAACCAGCATCTGCAGTTCTTTCCTACATATCACGATCTATGGTTGGGGTTCTGACTCTTGGTGATGAGGACTGGGTGCAAATTGTGGAATCTTAAGAGGGGAAATCAAGACGCCAGCATTTGGGGCTCGGAGATTCAGGATGTTATGGTGTTGGGAGAATTGGAAGAATTCAGGACTATGAGACATTGGAGATCATTAAGGGGGCTATTGTCTGGCTCTCAGAAGATAGCGAGGGAGCTTGGGATTGTGAGGTGGTTGATACCTGACCATTTACATGGTTACAGGACCCAAAAGATTAAAGTAAAGGGACTTAATTTAAACTTAGTCCCAATCCAGTGATAGTAAAGTCCTTTTGCCCATGGAGTGCCCAATAATGGTCATTTGTTGGTCTAATGTCCATTGCATTGCCACACTATTGCATGCAGAATGTTGTTCTTCATAAGTGGCTGATGCAGAAATCAGGATGATTCACCTTGAGAGCTGCCCAGACAGTCAAGTTTCCAGACCAGCATAAAGCAGACTGGATGTGATTCTATTATTTGTCATCCCAGGCAAAATCCATTTTCAGTTGCATAATACTGCAAAATCAAATGTTAAGCAATTGAATTTAGTCTGCCTAATAAACTTATGGCCATGATGTAAACAAATGTGTAGCAGTAAATCGGAATCTGCATCCTCCTCAAAAATATTTTTGCACGAGATAGAGAAATATAGCTGCTGTTGCACAGAGATGAGTCCAATTAAAGGAACCAATGCTGATGCAGTCCATAGAATAAGCATGCAACTGAATAATTAGCAGATCATCTATGGGGAGAGACAATTAGGGATGAAGTGTCAGAAGATGTGGGCTTCATTTCTCCAGAGACTGAAATAAAAAAATGCAGGGACAGTGCGTAAAATGTGTGGAACATTAGTGATATTTTGAAGGAACAAAAGGGATGTTTGAGGATATCTCTGCTTGTATTAGAAATTGAAGCTTGATTGCATAATACCACTATTGCCCCTTAAAAATTCATTGGTGCTTTAAAGCATAGTTTCAAAGAGAGTGCATTGGTACCAATAAGTTTAAACACCCTTCATGGACTGAGCATTTAATAGAAAGGCATTTCTCTTCAACTATTTATGTTGGAATTTCTTAAATGAAGGAGGAATCAGTTGTGCTGTTATTTTTTTCCATTTTTGGACACGACATTAATTCCGTAGCTACACAAAATTAGACCTGCCTAGACAAGGAGTAAAACACCTTGTGGTTTTTTTTATATCGGTGAGCCTTCTAGCAAGCTGCAGAGCTCTGATAGCAAATTTTGAATAAAAGCTGAAGGACCAAATTTCATTTGCCCCTGCACGTAGGTGAATGAGCAATATCATTGAGCAGGAATAATGATCTGAATTGTGTTATTGAGATTATTAAACACTCTATTCAGTTCTTAAGTGGCAACAATTATAGTTCAAGGTACTACTTGCAACTACAAAATAAGGGTCAGAGCATATGGTGGCTCAGTGTTTCTCTGGAGATAAAGGAATACCTGTCAGAATGATATTTCTTTATTGCATTTTCCTTACTGGTGGATCCAGACCTTAAGCACTCTGGTTAATGACCTCTTTCCTCCTTCATTTCATTGATAAACCAAAAGAAGGTGATCTTTATACATGGAGGGGGTATTTATCATCTCTGTCTTTCGTCACTATGTGTAACTTAGAACATAGAACAGAGCACCTTAGTGTCAGGCCATACGGCTCACAATGTCTGTGCTGAACATAATGCTAAGACCAACTCTTATCTGTAGAATTAAGGAACTACAGACACAGTGCTGGAGGAACTCATTGGGTCAGGCAAGATATCTGGAGAACATGGGTAGGTGACATTGCAGTTTGGAATCCTTCTTCAGAATGATAGTGTTGGAGGGCAGGGGTGAGGGTAGAGGGAAGAAAGCTAGAAGAGTGGTCAAAGCCTGGCAAATCCAGCAGATTTCATCACAATTAATCAACTTGGTTCCAATTGCTTCACTTCCAATTGATTCCATGACGGAATCAGTCTGAAGAAGGGTCCTGAAGTCACCTCTCCATGTTCTCCAGCAATGCTGCCTGACCTGCTTAGTTACTCCAGCACTTTGTGTCCTTTTGTGCATTCACCATTATCTGCAGTTCTTTGTTTCAACTACATACAATGATAATACCTCACTTGCTTATAATGGGCAATCGGAATAACGAACATTATGCTCCCTCCCCACCTCCCACCCGGTATGTGGTCCACAACAAGGGTTTACTGTACAAGCTGATCTGTTGCAATATGAATTTATTTTTGTTGTAATGTCAGAGACA
The DNA here is from genome assembly GCA_038087875.1 of Malacoraja senta. Lineage (NCBI taxonomy): Eukaryota > Metazoa > Chordata > Chondrichthyes > Rajiformes > Rajidae > Malacoraja > Malacoraja senta. The sequence goes on from CM075988.1 coordinate 12,439,323, forward strand.
TGGCTTTGGCTTTGGAGGTTGATATTGTGAAGATGTTATCAATTTGACCATCCTTAACGTATCTCTCCTGGTTACTGTTGGACATCAAGATCTGGAGACCATGTACTGGCCAGATCTTTGTTTATTTTGTATTGAGTGGTGCAGACAATGAAAATGCGTAATATCTAGAGTGCATAGATTGTGAAGTTAGCGGAGTTGAGATTCTGCAGCTGTTGCATTATTGTTACCTAAGCAAGAGTTTGCCAGGCTGTAGTGGACAATCACAGGGCATTTACTTGTCACTTTCACAAAAGATATTCATACAAAACTGCAGATCTGGCAACTAGAATGTTTGTTTTTAATGAGAATGCTTTGTTAAGATTGCTGCTTAAGCAGAGTAGACCCTCAGGCTGAGTGAGAATGCTGATTAAAATAGGTCAATTTCGTTTTAGAAATATTTAATTGAAAACACACCACTAAATGTGCATTTGCTCGCATTTGTATTGTAACATTTAAACCACACAGCAATATTTTTTGCAAATGTACACAGTATTTCTGGGCTTCAAATGCAATAAAATTATAGTAGTTAATAGTTCTTAACTGTTTCTTCAATTACATTTTATTTTCAGAGAGTATTAGATTCATTCTTTACAGTGCACAGGAGACTAATAAATCTGCACAGAACATTGAGACTGTTTATCCAATGTTTGGGTGCTCCATTACAAATGGGGAATATTTATCTGTGTATAATAGAATGCTTGATCACAGACGATGGCAAGGTATAGTTATAAACTAAGAAATTTGAAAAACTAAAGTGGTCTTCATCAGACCAGTAAAAGTCACAGCTATATTGAATATATAGTTGTTTTTTTCGTGTGAGAAAATAGCAACATTATTTTCCACCCATGAATGAACACATAATAAATGTTGAATTTAACACAGAAAATTGTCAACCTTAGGATCTGGAATAAATGCATTTGACAATATAATGGGATGGATCCAGCCAGTAACTGAAGTCACCATGCACACATCAATAGTTAATTGGGTCAACTGAAATGAGGCAGGATATTGGGGGCATGAACTTGACAGGATTCAAGGCTGGAAAAGAAATTTGACTCATGTCAAAACTGTCCAAGAGTCAAGAGCAAAACACAAAATGCTGGAGGAACTCAGTTAAGGGCCCGTCCCACTTTCATGACCTAATTCACAACCTTTTTTACTCGTGGACATTATTCATCAGGCTAGAAAAACGCCCCAACCTACTTGATGCCACGAGTACCTACGACTAGCATCACAACCTACCTACGACCTCCTACGACCTCGTGATGACCATGCTGTGAGTATGAGTCAAGGGCAAACTCGGTAGAGGTCGTGAATTAGGTAGTGAAAGTGGGCAGGCCCTTAAGTCAGGCAGCCTTTGGCGGCAAAGGAATAGTTGATATTTCAGGTTGAGCCCCTGCATCAGGACATCAAAGTGTGGAGGGATATAAGCAAGTATGAAGAGGTGAAGGGGAAGAGTGAGGCAGGGGATGGCAGGCGATCCTGCTGAGTTCCTTCAGCAATTTGGTCTTTGCTGGCGAATACTGCATCTGCAGTCTCTTGTGTGTCCATTAATTTATCATGTCAAAACTGTCGATGAATTTATTCTGGCAAAACTGTACAGGGCTTTTAATGCCTCTGACACTGAACAGCAGTTGAAGACTATAAAATTGGAAAAGATGTTCAGAAAAACAAAAAAAATATTAACTAATTGCGCAAAAAAATTAGATATAATTAAAAACAACTCATGGCATTGTCATTTCACTTCCAATTTGCATTGCAGTCTCAAGCACAGGGCAGGCCAAACAATCCATGGCATTGTCATTTCATTTCCATTTTGCATTGCAGTCTCAAGCACAGGGCAGGCCAAACAACTCATGGCATTGTCAATAAGGGCTAACAAATTATTTATTGCAAGTACATTGCAGACTCAGAGTTCCGTTGATTCACAGCTTAGAATCACAGTTGTGGCTTCTCCCTCGTGATCTTCCAGAGTGACTGATTCACGTCCAGGCATCCGGGGTTTATAGTCCTGCCGCCCCCCCTCCCCCCACCCCCACCCGGAAAGGGTGTTACCTTAATCATGATGATTGACAGGCGAGAGGACCAATCAGCTAATCTCAAGATTTTTTAAACACTCATACCTTTTTTATTTTTCATCGATCGGAAAAATCCTCGGGGCTGCCTCAGCGGAGGCGGACTGTGAGTAAGATGGCCAAAAATCATAGAGATATAGGGTAGCGTCTTTACTAAAATCAATATATAGCGCAGACAGGAAATGGACATGATGATACTTTTAATTATGTATATGTTCTGAAGCACAACAATGAAATGCTTACTTGCAGAAGCACAACAGGTGTGCAAATATAGAGTGTTGGAAGGAACTGCAGATGCTGGTTTATACCAAAAATAGATACAACAAGCTGGAGTAACTCAGCGGAATAGGATAATCTCTGGAGAGAAGGAATGGGTGATGTTTTGGGTCAAGAACCTTCTTCAGAGTGATAAAGTGTCTCGACCCGAAACGTCACCCATTTCTTCTCTCCAGAGATGCTGCCTGCCCTGCTGAGTTATTCCAGCTTTTTGTGTCTATCTTCGGTTTAAACCAGCATCTGCAGTTCCAACCTACACATTTTGAATATAACACTCCTGTGTCCATCCCAACACTCAGTGTGTTCTCTTTAGTGCTATTATTGGGAGGCTGCAGTAATTTTGCTGTTCAATTGAATTCTGCTGTCCTAGACTGATGCAATGAAGCTCATGTCTGGTCCAAGTTCCAATTCACTGCCTGAGTGAATGTTGTCAATAAAAATACCTAATAGTTAATTGCCAAACTGTGAACAGAAAAAAAACAAATTAAGGGCAAAATAGATGAGTTTTTGATTTTTTTAAATAGATAATTCATATTTCACATTCCTTGATTTTCCAACAATAGTAAAACCAATATGAATTATATTTCATGTTTGTAATAGTTGTAGGAGATTATTCAACACTTATTAAACTTATCAGGTCATTAAACATGCATTCAACTGGAATGGACCACCAGCTTTGGCATGTGTTTCAAAGTCATGTTGATGAGGGAAATACTGTGCAACCTTCATGAATACAATCATGTATCTCTGTTTAATTGAATATAAGTGGTTGACAAAGTTGCTGCTTGGGCTACACTTGAAAATGATGAATGTAGATTGTGAACTTATGGTTGCAATGTTTTTACCGCTCACGGTGAACAAGAGAGTTATTCTCATCATTTTCAATCTGTAAACCAGCAAGCTGTCTTCAGGCTTCAGCTACAATTTAGCATGATGCCAAGAAATAAGATTGCTGACTAAGATTGTGGAGAGTTAAACAACAGTTGTGCGAAGCTCTGGTATGAGCTCATGTGAAGATCATGTAAAAGACGTTATAGGTTTGAGGAAAGTGCAGTGAGATTTAGAAGAATTAAATTTAGATTCCAATGATTAAATTACGAGAGACTGAACACATGAGGATTGCACTTCTTAGCATTTTGATGACTAAAGGGGATTTTGTCACTTCTTTCTTGAGTTAGATCAGGAGAAATTTCTTCCCTAATTCTGAAGTCACAGACTGGCTGCTTTGGTTTAAAAGTTTGAGCACATCTTTCAAGATTGAAATAATGTAATACTTCTCTATGGAGTGGATGAGAAGAGTTCTCATCTACAATTAATTCATGGCAATTTTTTAAAAATATGAAATTAAGGAACAATAGATATCAATAACAAGGCCAAAGTTATTGTGGGATACAGGAAGACAGTAAATATTTGGTTTAAACCAGCATATGCAGTTCCTTCCTACACAAGACAATATGTGACATTATGTCACATACCATCTGTGGGCTTGTTGAATGATACAGATGATACCAAGCAACCAACTCTGCTTCCAAGCATTCCAGTTGTGTGCATACTTAGATAGGACACATGTTGTACCCACTTGCATGGGCTGGGATGAAATCTGTGTAACCAGAAAAACGTGGCATTTTTGTTAAAGCAAGTTGTTGAGGATGAAACCACGATAATCTACTTGTCGCCAAGGATAATTGGAGTAACAGTAAAACAGTACAGCACAGGAGAGGCCCTTCAGCCCACAATGTCTGTGACAAACATGATGCCAAGATTAACTAATGTCATCTACCTGTGCGTGATCCATTTTCCTCCATTCCCTGTACATCCATATGCCCATTTAAAAGAATCTTAAATGCCACTATTAAATCGGTTTATTATTAGTTTTCACTCTATGCTGATGTAACTGAAACTTCTGATGAGGAATCGGTTTACAGTACAACCACAGTTTTTGTGACACCAAGAACATTTGTCACATCATGGTACTGCGTAAACTGGACATTTCACTTTAACATAACATGGAGTGTTCAACATTTAACTCCGCAGAAGCCTTGACAAACTAGTCTTTGATGCCTAACACTTTTCTGTTGATCACATAGGGGCAGCACAGTGGTGTAGCGGTAGATTTGGTGCCTTACAGTGCCTGCAGCGTCAAAGACCCGGGTTCGATCCCAACTATGGGTGCTGTCTGTATGGAGCTGGACGTACAGGTTGTAGGTTAATTGGCTTGGTCTAAGTGTAAATTGTCCATACTGTGTGTAGGACAGGGTTAATGTGTGGGGATCACTGGTTGGTGCGGACTTGGTTGGGCCGAAGTGCCTGTTTCCGCGCTGTATCTCTAAACTAAACTAAACTTCTAATGTATTGTTTAAAATCTGTGGGTTTGGAAGCTCAGAGAGGACCATATTCTATACTGTAGACTGCAATGCATAATTTAAAACTTCAAATTTATTATTGTCTACTACAGTTGGAAAAATGCACACTTCAGGAGGAAGATGGATTTGTATACTCCCAGCTCATTTATGCTGGAAAAAAAATGCACTGAGGCAATTTGTGCTCATTAAAATCTGCTTAATATTCATATGTTTAATTGTCCGTAGGAGTCAGTCACTACCTGCATAGTGATCATTTCTCCTCATCCAGACTTCTGCTCCAGCATGCAAATAATCTCCAGATACTTGACTCAGATTTGCTCCATTTGAGTCCACTTGAGTCCCATATTTAAGATATGATAGATCACATTAAAAAAAAACGAGCATTGTAGTCTGTGTAATTTTGTAACGTTGATTGCAATTTATTTAAAAAAAAAAAAATCCATCATTGGACCTGTGGGCATGTGACAGTGTTTAATATGATTTGTCTTTTTATCCAATTTTACCGAAGCAAAATAGTTTTGCTTCTGAAATATTCAAATCAATGTCGGTCAAGTCTCAAAACTAATTTTGTAGGAAAGAACTGCAGATGCTGGTTTAAATTGAAGGTAGACACAAAATGCTGGAGTAACTCAGCGGGAGAGAGAAGGAATGGGTGACATTTCGGGTCTCGACCCGAAGCATCACCCATACCTTCTCTCCAGAGATGCTGCCTGTCACTCTCAAAACTAATTGTTTCGTTTAGAGATGCAGCATGGAAACTGACCCTTTGGTTCACCGAGTCCAAACCTACCATCCATTCATACTAGTTCTACGTAATCCCATATTCGTAACCACTCCCTGCACACTGGGGGCAATTAACAATGGATCTTATGTTATTGGGATGTGGGAGAATACAAGGAGCACCCGGACAAGACCCACACGGTCACAGGGAAAACGTGCAAGCTCCCCACAATTTAAATACAATGAAGCATAGCTCAATATCATTATTACTAATATTTACATCTTCATATTAGTATGATGTTAGTCCAGCTATGATAATGCTGTATCATGAGTAAATGTGCCCCTATGCAGAACTACAATGACATTCAAATTCACTTCATGTTGTCTTAAAATTGCTGATATATGGAGCCTTTGCAGGTTGCCACCCAAGCATTTTACTTGAGTGTTTCTCCATGCACAGCCCTAGATGGGTAATTTTGGGGAGCAATTCAGCATGAGACAGCATTGAAAAGCCTCAACTAGATGAAACACCTTGTCTAAGTTCAAGATGGAATCAGTAGATCGTAGCGGACGCGGAGTTGTCCTTTAAAGAACGAGGCAGACATGAAGTTTGTCCGAAATACTGGTTCTTCATTACTACACTAATTCTCCTCACTCACCAACCCTGTGCGCACGCGATTAACCCTTAAATACTCCCCAGGGGCACCCGTGATCAAACCGTGACCCTATCTCTCGTCACCGGGCCACGTGACCCCCAAAGAGCCGAAGGTTATGTACATTGTGTGGCCCATCACCCACTGCCGCCACATTTACCCCCCCCCCCCCCAGAACCGGAGGCACAAAAACGGATGGGAGCCGAAAGAGGCGGCCGGACCTCGTACGTACGTCCCCACGCAAAGGTTTATTTTCTGGTAAGGATGAACTAGGTGGGACCCGAGATGGCGGACGCCCTCGATGGCAAGGCTGCGTGTTCAAATCACGTCGGGGTCACCAAATGTAGCGGACGCGGAGTTGTCCGTTAAAGAACGAGGCAGACACAAAGTTTGTCCGAAATACTGGTTCTTTATTACTACACTAATTCTCCTCACTCACCAACCCTGTGCGCGTGCGCGATTAACCCTTAAATACTCCCCAGGGGCACCATTGACCAAACCGTGACCCCTATCTCTCATCACCAGGACACGTGACCCCCCAAATAACCGAAGGTTATGTACAGTGCGTGGCCCATCACCCAGTGCCGCCACAAGATAGCAAATGGTTGCAAATGACAGTTAATGGGAATATCTGACTAATATTCATTCCCACCCAGGGAACTGAACCTGTTTCGATACCACTTTTATCTGAACTTATAGACATGAATAAAGTATGTAATTATGGAGAATGGAACTTGGGACAATAAGATCGGCTCAGTTTTCAGCATGGAACGCACAATTATATTTGAGCAGCCACATGTTCTTCACTGTGTCTATTATTTAGTGAACCCTATGTTTGTCTTCCTACACTACGTTTAGTATGTTCCAATAAAAATATTTTATTCGCGACAAAGGATGAAATCAAAATTCTCCTGTTTCAGCAAGGCAGTTTTGTTTCTGAAGAGACAGTATTGTGTGTTTTGCTGCTTTTTATTGGAATGACTATGTCAAATCAAATTCCTCATATGTTGCAAATAAAGTATAATTGTGATTGTGATTATGATTAGTTTTACGCTTGACAGTAAACAGCAGAGAGGTTATTTTAACTGAAGCCACTAGCAGGACATTGGTCAGGTGCCTGTTGCCCACAAAAAAAGGCTTGGAGAATGTGTGTGCATACCCTCATGGACATTTTCAAAGTGGGCCTTTACTGGCTATTTCTCCCAACCAACATTTCCACTGTTTGTTCCCACCTGATCTTCACACTGTTCTGCTGATTTGAGCAGAGTGGAATAATTGCACTTGTTCCATTGACCCACTGCTGCCTGCTATGCGAATGAATCCGTCTTATGTCATAGAGGCATACAGCATAAAAACAGGCCATTCAGTCCAACATGCCCATGCTGACCAAGATTCCCCATCCTCATTAGTCCCAATTACCCCTATTCGCATTTGGCCCATATCCCTCTAACACGCTCCTATCCATGTACCTGTCCAAATACAGACACAAAAAGCTGGAGTAACTCAGTGGGACAGGCAGCATCTCTGGAGAAAAGGAATTGGTGACATTTCGGGTCGTGACCCTTCTTCAGACTGAAAGTCATGGGAAAGGGAAACAAGAGATATATGTCCAAATGTCTTTTATGTGGCAAATTCTTTGAGGTCCATCCAGCAGATGAGTTGGATTGGAGCTTGAATGGATGGAATTTATATAGATGTTGTATGTTATTGCCATAACAGTTGATTCACATCTTCTTCTTCATCCTTTTTCCAAATTGCCCACCCTTTTTCTGCTTGGACAGTCTTTGTGTACTTTCAAATCTGAATGGGACTTTGTTAGAACAGGGGCAGTGTTATTGTTCATTTATTTAATGCATTTTGACTTGCTAAGGTCAGGGCAGTTGCAATGTTCCATCAACATAATACTTGTAAAATCATTAGCTGGAATTACACACAGCTATCTACTCAATATTTCATAACTCATCCTTAAGAACACCTGTGGCACCTTATTACATGGATATTTTAATATTTCATAATAATTAAATATACTTTCTAACGTTCACTTTCACTGCCCAAATTATTCAACTGGAGAAGGAGCACAGTTTTCAACTGCTTTCAATATGGATTCCAGTCGCAATGATGGTTTTTAATGACTGGAGTGTCCAATTATAATAAAATAAATGTTCACAGAATGTTTGAAAATTTAGCCTTGGGTCTCCGTTAATTATGCATAACATTTAGTGTCAAAACGTTCTCCATTGGGAGCAGACTCAAACGTTGACATGAAAGCCATTGTTGTGCGCGCACTGACTATTTTGTATGCTGGAACAAAGATGCCAGAAGGCGATTGTTTTGCAGTGAATGTGGTTAATTTTTTTTCTCCATAATTAAGTTTCTTTGTATCAATGTTATGGCGTTAGTTTTGGAACTGCAGTGATTTGAATGAAACAAGGCATTGATGAGGAATTGGCTAAAGACCTTTGCAGTAAAAATGCTGAGACACAAGTTGACACAAACCAGGGGAAATTAAACCTCTATCTGTGTGGAACAATATCAGGATGGGAGATCTCATGAGAACAATGGTTAATTAGCCACCATTTTGAGCAGTCGGATAAAGCCACATATTTCATCCTGTAGCTAATTAATTAATAGTGAGACTGTATTTGACTAAAGGGATAAAGGGAGCTGGAGGGAAGAATTTAACATGGGGATTAGGCTCCTGATATAGGAGTTCTAATGGGAATTATGAATTTGAGCTAATAGCAGGATTAATTTTTTGGAATGAAATCACCTGCCCATTCAAGTTGGAAGAAGGGTCCTGATCCAAAATGTCACCTGACCATTCTCTCCACAGATGCTGCCTGACTTGCTGAAGTCCTCCAGCACATTGTGTTTTGCTCGATTCCAGCATCTGCAGTTCCTTGTATCTCCACATTACTGCTCCACTGCAAAATCGCCTCAAAATATAGCTACCTTAAAGAGGTTCTGCCCCTCACTCTGTCAGGCTGAAGAACGATCCTGACCCGAACATCAGTTGTCTATTCCGTCCCAGATACTGCCTGACCCTGACCAGCATGGGGGACACCACCCTGAATCAATGCCACAAACTACCAGCTCGAGATGCCTCCATCCATGAAGAATATATAAATCAGCAATTAAGCCAAAGCTGGAGCTTGAGAACTAGACAGTGTTTCCAACCAGATACTCTCATGCTTTAAAGTATCTTCTTTGGAGGATCTGTGATTAATTTGAGGGACTTGTTGAGGCTGCACTGTTGGTGCAGGCAAGTTTTATAATGATGTAGTCAAAGTTGGCTGATTATCCATCTTTTGAATCTGAAGAACAGTCTTGACTAACATCACCTCTCCATAGTCTCCAGAGATGCTGCCTGATCTGCTGAATCACTCCAGCACGTTGTGTCCTTTTTTGTAAACCAGCATCTGCAGTTCCTTGATTCTGCTGCACATTGTTTTTCCTGTGTTTAATGAAGAGTCAAAGTAATGCTGAGAAACTGGTTGAATGAAGATCGCAGTGTTGTTGCAGGTCACAGCAGCGTTCATGAATTTACATCTTATTTAGGGGCATGCTGTATCTCCACCAGATTTGGTCTCTCCTGCTTATTCTGCAAGTAAAGTCTTGCAAGGAGGAAGGATGCGACTTAAAGTGATAGTTGGTAGGTTCTTGATGGACTGAGTAGTTACTGAGAGGAAGAATGTGAAATGCGTGCCATGCGAGCACGATGCAGTGCCGCAACGGTAGATTTGCGACTTTCCAGCACCAGAGACCCGGGTTCGATCCTGACAACTGGTGCTGTCTGTACGGAGTTTGGACGTTTCTTCCTGTGACTGCATGGGTTTTTTCCCGGTGCTCCAGTTTCCTCTCAATTTCCAAAGATGTGCAGGGTTGCAGGTGAATTAGCTTCAGTAAATGGTCCCTAGTCTGTAAGATAGAAGTGGTATACGGGTAATTGTTGTTCCGTATGGACTCAATGGGCTAAAGGGCATGTTTCCATGCTGTATCTCGAAACTAAGGAGAGGGAGATGCAAACAGGATAAAAAGTTGAGGCCTAATGTGAAATCTGTGCCTAGATCACGAATTGAACTCTGAAAGGAGCAAGTAACACCACTGAGACTGCAAAATAAAAAGGAAACAGTATGAGTAGATGTTTTCAAGGTTTATTAACAAGATGTGCATGTGTGTGTGTACGTGTGTGTACAATTCGTAGGTTACATACCAAGCACTGAAATAGGGATTAGTATAGATGGACACAGAATGCTGGAGTAACTCAGTGGAACAGGCAGCATCTCTGGAGAGAAGGAATGGGTGACATTTCAGATGGATGATCACAATAGACATAGTGGGCATAGCAGAGGTCGATCAGAATGGACACTGCAAAGGTAAAAACTGTACGAATTAAATCACTTTCATTCTGTGCTATGTGCCTGTATGACTCTGAGAAAATATTAGCTGCACATTTTATATAGAATGCTGGAGAAGGGGAGAAGACCTTCTCTCTCTCCTTCTGGGCAATTCGGCTTCAAGAGATGCATTGTGAATTGTGTCCAGAAATTGAGTGGGTCAGCCTTCCAGTCAGCCAGTTCAACAGCAAAACTGGCCATTAGTTATCCTGAGACTTTGGAGTTAAAACACCTTGAGCCTGCACATCTTAAATTCATCTCATTAATGATCCCATCAAAACCTATTAAAATCAAGGCCTTTAATTTTGGACGTGGCATCAATAAGTCACAAAATAAAACTTACAATTGTCATACTAAGTATTGAAACTAAAATTAGTCTTCATTTGAAACATGTGTGTATTTCCATTTTGTGTTTTTTGCTACATCGTTTTCAGAATTAGCTTGGTTTGCTGTCTGATATTGTTCTTGTAGATCAATTACCTGTGGATGTGCAGGGGTAACTGTATTCTCATTGTAGATCTGCCCTAGATATGATTGTTATTATCATTAGTTGTAAAGTGGTTTGATGCTTCATTTCCCACCAGTTCAATTTCCCACTTTGTTGAACAGACGCCCAGAAACATCAAAGGATAATTGAAAAATAGAGATAATGATGGAGTCAACGAGGGTAATAGGAAGGGGCACCTTTAGGCATATATGTATAGTGTGAAGCATGAAGACAGGAGGAATTATTGTCCATTGCTTCTATAACTTTGGGAATATGTGGAGAGAAAGGTGGAAGGTGTTGCAAGCACATTCGAAGGTGTGTTGCAGGTGAGATTTGTCATTTGAGTGAAAGAGAAGAAGAAGCAGGTATTGTGCTTAACTTTGAAGGTTATCACTCAAAGAGAAATGGTGAAGTGGGAGAGAGGAATCGGACGGAGGCAGAGGCAGTGTTCGGTTTGCCCTCCAACAAGGGGAGCGGTGTGAAGACTGATCAAAACATGAATAATGGATGTGATTTATGGATGTAATATGATTTTGCTGAGTGGTCATGACTCCCTGGATCATCTGATTTAAAAAGATTTATAGAAATATTGTAATGTATGCAGGAGAGCAGGGAAGAGAAATCAAGAAAAAGAAAACAGAGGTTGCTGGAAGTGTAAAATAAAAGCAGAAAATGCTGGAAAAGCTCAATAGGTCAGGCAGCATCTGTGGAAAGTGCAGGGAATGTGCAGATTAAAGAGCCTTCATCAGAATTCTTCCCCCATTTCTATTTTACATAAGCTGTCTGACATTTTAAATGTGTCCAGTATATCCTGTTTTTATTACAGCCAGATGTATATAGGATCAGGAATTGTGACAATATGATGGAAAGATTGAGAATATAAACTAAACAATGCTTTTCAAAAAGGGGTTGGATCCAAGGGACCAGAGGGATTGGGTGCGTAAGTCGATGCAAATGGCTAGTACGTTGAGGAAACGTCAATAAGGTACGCACAATCCTGAGCTTTATCAATAGAGACAAAGTTGGGAAGTCATACTTTACTAAACACAGACACTTTCTAGTGTACAGGTACATGGATAGGACAGGATTCGAGGGATATGGGAAAAGGCTGGCAGGTGGGATTAGTGTCGATGGGGCATCTTGGTCAGCTCAGCAAATTGGCATGAGGGGCATGCTTCTGTGCTGTATGACTCAATGACACACACTCAGCCTGATTGTGTGTTCTATTCTGGTCATTTTCTCATAGAAAGGACGTGAAGGTACTGAGGAGAGAGATGACCTAACATAAGTACATGATGAGAGGGTAGACACAAAATGCTAGAGTAACTCAGCGGGTCAATGAGCATCGCTGGAGATAAGGAATAGGTGACTTTTTGGGTCGAGACCCTTCTTCAAACTGAGTAAGGGTCTAGATCTGAAACGTCACCTATTCCTTTTCTCCGGAGATGCTGTTTGAACTGCTGAGTTACTCCAGCATTTTGTGCCTATCTCCGGTGTAAACCAGCATCTGCAGTTCCTTCCTCACAAAAATGATGAGAGGTCTGGACAGAGAGGACGGTAGGAGGTTGTTCCCAATGGTGGTGGGCTTGAGGACAAGTTACAGGTAGAAAACCTGGAGGTCTGTATTTTCCAGAGATTAGAAGAATGGGAGGAGAGCACTGCAAGATTTTAAGAGCTTCGACAGGATCGATTCAAGTATGATGTTTCCCTGGCTGAAGAGTCTGGAACTGAGGATCACGGTCTCAGAAGAAGGGTAGGCCATTTAGGACAGAGCTCAGGAGAAATTACTTCATGCAGAAGATGGTACACCATTGGCATTCTTGGCCCAGAAGGATGGAAAACAGCCATAGTCTTTATTCAGGACAACAGATTTCTTGATAGTCAAGAAAGGAATAAATATGGGGACAATGCAGGAATGTGGCATTAAAATTAAAGATCAGCCATGTTCTTAATTAATAAGCTTATAAGGCCAAATGGTTGCCTTCTGCCACATCTAATTGCTTCCTTTTGTTATATTTTTAAAGTCCATCAAGATTTGATCCATCAAGAGTCTGAAGAAGGGTTTCGGCCCAAAACGTTGCCTATTTCCTTCACTCCATAGATGCTGCTGCACCCGCTGAGTTTCTCCAGCATTTTTGTGTACCTAAAATATTTGATCAAGAACTGGATTAACCAACTTCAGATGGATTGATAAATAGATATTGTTTTAAAAAAAAAAAATCTTCTTCTGAAACCTTGATCAGCATATTTTGTCCTGGAAAATTACTTACTATTTCCAATATGAGCATTGGTGGAAAACACTAAATACAGTGAAAAGGCAAAACATAAATTGCAGAAAGATATCTGTGTTTTTGAAGAAAAGAAGGTCCTAACCTGAAATATCACCTATCACCGTCTGAAGAAGGGTTTCGGCCCGAAACGTTACCTATTTCCTTCGCTCCATAGATGCTGCTGCACCCGCTGAGTTTCTCCAGCATTTTTGTGTACCATCACCTATCCATGTTCTCCGGGGATGCTGTCTGACCTGCAGTGTCGCTCCAGCAACTTGTGCCTTTTTAAAAAATTGTAAACCAGCATCTGCAACTCCTTGTTTCTACAAGACAGATTAGTGTTTTATTAGAATGAAACCTCCACCTAACATGTTGGCCTTCATCGGATGGGGCATTGAACACAAGAGTTGGAACATCATACCCCAGCTCTGTAGAAGTTGGCGAGACCACACTGGGAATATTGTATACGTTTCAGGACACCATACAGTCAGAAGGATGTGAGGAAGCCAGAAAGACCACAGAAAAGATTCATGGCGATGTTGCTCATGGGTCTGATGGCTTGAGGAGAGATTGGATAGCTTGCAGCTTTTTTTCCCTGGACCGATGGAAGCTATGGAGTGACCTTATAGAGGTTCATAAAATCATGAGGAACATAGAGAAGGTTGATGGTCGCAGTCTGTGACTGAGGTTAGAGTAGTGTAAAACTGGAGGGGATAGATTTAACATGAAATGGGTCCAGAGAGGCAAGTTTTTCACACACAAGTTGGAGAGTATTCAGAACAGCTGCCAGAGCAAGTGGTAGAGACTGGAACAATTATATCAATTATAGCTGTGAGGAGGATGCTAGGAGACTGCAAGGTGACTTGGATAGGCTGGGTGAGTGGGCAAATGTTTGGCAGATGCAGTATAATGTGGATAAATGTGAGGTTATCCACTTTGGTGGCAAAAACAGGAAAGCAGACTATTATCTAAATGGTGGCCGATTAGGAAATGGGGAGATGCAGCGAGACCTGGGTGTCATGGTACACCAGTCATTGAAAGTAGGCATGCAGGTGCAGCAGGCAGTGACGAAAGCGAATGGTATGTTGGCCTTCATAGCAAGAGGATTTGAGTATAGGAGCAGGGAGGTTCTACTGCGGTTGTACAGGGTCTTGGTGAGACCACACCTGGAGTATTGTGTACAGTTTTGGTCTCCAAATCTGAGGAAGGACATTATAGCCATAGAGGGAGTGCAGAGAAGGTTCACCAAACTGATTCCTGGGATGTCAGGACTTTCATATGAAGAAAGACTGGATAGACTTGGCTTATACTCGCTGGAATTTAGGAGATTGAGAGGGGATCTTATAGAAACGTACAAAATTCTTATGGGCTTGGACAGGCTAGATGCAGGAAGATTGTTCCCGATGTTGGGGAAGTCCAGGACAAGGGGTCACAGCTTAAGGATAAGGGGGAAATCCTTTAAGACCGAGATGAGGAAAAACTTTTTCACACAGAGAGTGGTGAATCTCTGGAACTCTCTGCCACAGAGGGTAGTTGAGGCCAGTTCATTGGCTATATTTAAGAGGGAGTTAGATGTGGCCCTTGTGGCTAAATGGATCAGGGGGTATGGAGAGAAGGCAGGTACGGGATACTGAGTTGGATGATCAGCCATGATCATATTGAATGGCGGTGCAGGCTCGAAGGGCCGAATGGCCTACTCCTGCACCTATTTTCTATGTATCTATGTATCTAAGTGCAAGGAATGGTATGTTCCTCCATACTTGGCCTTCTCTGATCTCACAAAAGCTTTTGACTATATTAAGTGGAAGGGAGGGTGGAATACCCACCTTAAATTCAGCTGCCCACAGAAGGTCATCTCTGTCTTACATTTGCTCCACAATGATATGCAATCCATGGCACTAACCTAGTCTGCAATCCCCGTGAAAGACTGACATTAAACCGACATTGCCACAATACTTTCCTTCATCTTTCTCGGTGCAATCTTGTGCCTATGCTTCAAAGAAACGTCCCCAGGGACTGGAGATTATTTTCGGACCTAATGGGAAGCCTTGCTCCACTCCAGAACCAAGATCACCAGAATCTCAGTAAGCAAGCTGCAGTATACACACATTCCTTGCCGTTCAAACACCCAGAGCTGTAAGATATTAGTCATAGTCCTACAGTGTGGAAACAGGCCCTTCAGCGCAACTTGCCCACACCGACCAGCATGTTCTATCTACACTATTCCACCTGCCTGCATTTGGCCCTTGTCTCTAAACCCTTCCTATCCATGTACCTGTCGAAATG
The DNA here is from genome assembly GCA_038087875.1 of Malacoraja senta. Taxonomy (NCBI): domain Eukaryota; kingdom Metazoa; phylum Chordata; class Chondrichthyes; order Rajiformes; family Rajidae; genus Malacoraja; species Malacoraja senta. The sequence goes on from CM075988.1 coordinate 12,454,889, forward strand.
TTTCTTAATGTTGCTATAGTACCTGCTTAAAAGTTCTAATAGTACCTGAAGTTAAATGTTGACTTGTCCACCGAAGCACACAAGAGGATACAATACAATACAATACAATACAATACCGTTTATTATCATTTGGACCTCAAATGAGGTTCAAACAAAATTTGGTTTCTGCAGTCATACAACAAGAAAAGAACCAAGACACAACACAATTTACACAAACATCCATCACAGTGGATCTCCTCCTCACTGTGATGGAAGGCAAAGTCTTGTCTCTCCCCTGCACTCCCCATTCTCCTCCCGATGTCAAAGTCAAAGCCCCCGGCGGGCGATGGTAAGTAAGTCTATGGATCTTAGGCTGCCAAGATCAAGGTTCTCTCTCAACCTGAAGCCTCACATTGCCCTCCAATAATAAAGGACGATGACAAGAGTTTGGAAAGAGTGGACCAATTCCAATATATCCAGAGCCATCTCTCGCTGAAGGTGGACATTGAATGCAAAGTTTACCATCACTTTCAATGCACCAGCACAACCTTTGGCTGATTGAAGAGAGGGATATTTAAAACCTGGTTAGTTGTGAGCTCCTCCTGTGTGCTCTGAGACCCGTGCTGCCTACAGCAAGCATTGGAAAATACCAGGAAAACACCAACATCACTGTTTCCATGGAATCCTGCAAGTTTGTTGGTAGGATGAAAAAAACAACATCGGCCTCATTTCTCCAACCAATAACCCAGCACTGAGATCCGAGTTACTCTCGGTTGGAAATGTTGGGCATGCCTGACACCAGACTCCAACAGAGATATTGGTCTGAGCTGTGATTTACTTTAGAGATCCAGCGTGGAAACAGGCCCTTCAGCCCACCGAGTCCTCGACGACCAGCGATCCCCGCACATTAACACTATCTCACACGCACTAGGAACCATTTTACACTTATACTAATTTTACACTAATACCAAGTCAATTAAACTACAAACCTGCTTGTCTTTGGACTGTGGGGGAAACTGAAGATCTCAGACAAAACCCACGTAGGTCACGGGGAGAACATACAGACTCTGTAAAGACAGCAACTCTACCGCTGTGCCACCGTGCTGCTCCTATTGATCTGGAGGGGTTTATTACGTGGGAACGAATGTGCTTGAAGACCATACAGGACGGCCAAAGGGAAGAATTGTGTGCCATCTGGTCACCCAATAGAAGGAAGAATATGTTTGCACTACAGGAGATGCAATGAGGATTCACTCAGTTGATCCCAGGGAAAGTGGATCTGCTGCAGGAGGGGGAGAGAGGATGCCACCACCATTTGTATTGACTGAAGTTTTGACAAATGAATGAGGATATATTTGAAGGTTGCAATGTTTTGATTAGGACTACACAAAGTGGATGCAATAAGTATATTTCTTCTGGCTGGCAAGTCTGGAACAAGTGGTTGCTGTCTCAGAATAAGACGTGGGACTGAGATGAGGAAACAATTATTCATTCAGCTGGAATTAAACCAATGAAAGTTGCCAGCCCAGAGGACCAAGCAGCCAAGTTGCCGATTATATTTTAGGTTGAGATCTTTGAATCACCAGCTATCCATACCCAGATGACAATGTTAGTAAATGACCATTGACAAGGTGGTGAAGTCTGGTTTTAAGTCGGTGGTCTTGGTGGCTACCAAGACCAATTCAGTGGTTGCTTGGCAGCGGGCTGAAGAGAGATAATTTATTAAGGATTAGAGCCTGCAAAAAATACAAAATACAGTGTATAGACTGCAGTCATAGTCTTTTTTACACTTAAGCAAAACTAAGGTCACTGCACCATGCAGTAGGTTTGCTGGTAATTCATTGGATAGCACAGTGGTGTAGCTATTGGAGCTGCTGCCCCATAACATCAGCAGCTCAGCTTCAATTCTGACTTCTGGTGCTGTCTGTGTGGAGTTTGCTCGTTCACACTGTGGCTCCATGGTTTCCACTGGTTCTCCAGTTTTTCTTCCCACATCCTAAAGACATGTGAAGGAAAGAACTGCATATGCTGGTTTAAATCGAAGGTAGACAAAAAATAGTTATGCTGGAGTCATGCTCCAGTTACGCTGGAGTAACTCAGCGGGACAGGCAGCATCCCTAGAGAGAAGGAATGGGTGACATTTCGGGTCGAGACCTTTCCTCCTACTGAAGACCTAAAGACGTGTGGTTGGTAGGTTAAATGCCCATGGTAAAGTGAATGGCCATTGCCAGGTGAGTGGGAACATCTGAAGGAGTTGATGGGAATGTGGGGAGAATACATTACAGCAACATTTGGTTGGGAACGGAAGCATTGTGAGCAGTCTTGTACTCAAGGGTTGAAATGTCTCCTTTTAGGTTGTAAAGAAAAATATGAGAAAGATACAGATGGAAAATCAGTTGATTTTTCGCTTTGCAGCATTTTCCAGTGGAGGAAAATTGAAAAACTATAATTGCTAAAATCTGACATCAAAATCCAGAAAAGGCTGGAAGCATTCAGCAGGTTCAGCAGCATCTGTGGAAAGAGAAACCGACTGATGTTTCAGGTTAAAGACTTTCCTTCCAACTATAAAGGACTTTGCCCTGAAATGTTAACTTTGTTTTTCATTCCACAGATGCTGCCTGACCTGCGGAAACTGGCATTTTGGTTTTTTTTACATTTTGTTTATGTCCAAACCTCCAAGCCTTTGAGTAGACTGCAACCAGGTGTGACTGGAATAGGGAAGGGTGGTCAGATGGAACAGGGCAGGGAAGTGTCAAGAGTGTTTTATTGTCATATGTCCCAAACAGAACAATAACATTCTTACTTGCAGCAGCATAACAGAATATGTGAACATATAAAATCTGTTTATAGTACTCTATAAACAATGTCATCAACCAAAACCAATCCCTCCAAGTCTATGTGCAGGAAAGAACTTCAGATGCTGGTTTAAATCAAAGATAGACACAAAATGCTGGAGGAACTCAGTGAGACAGGCAGCATCTCTGGAGAGAAAGAATGGGTGATGCTTCGGGTTGAATCTAAAGAAGTTACTCCAGCATTTCATGTCTTTACCGTCAAATTGATGTTGTTCAGAGTGTTGTTGTTCAGAGCTTATTTGGAGGTTGTTGGGAAGAAGCTGTTCCTGGATCTAGATGTTACAGTTTTCAGGCTCGTACAGTATATCTTTGTACCGTTGGCAGTAGTGAAATGAGTGTGTGGCCAGGGTGGTGGAAAAGGAAGAGCAGGATATGTAATACTAGATAAAGGTAACTTTGGTAACTTAGACACAAAAAGCTGGAGTAACTCAGCGGGACAGACAGCATCTCTGGAGAGAAGGAATGGGTGACGTGTTCAGTGCTGGAAGCAAAAAAAAACTAAATCTAATGCTTCAGCGATAGAATCGTGAAGATGCATTTGTCAGCAAGGAAGTGCAGTATACTTCACCCAGCAGTATTGGCTCAGCTGATGAATTTGTACCTGAAGCAAACATACATGGTTGCCTGGCACAGAGCTGCTTTTCAGCTGCCTGTAATATCTCGCTGCTCAACGTGCATTCAGAGTAAGGAAAGCATTTAAGTTGTTATTGGTTTTCCGAATTGAAACCGTGGCTTATTCACTCCAAGATAATTGCACTCACCCTTTCACCTCCTGCTTTTGTCACTGACACAGTGACTACATGCTTTTTGAGGAAAGAATTATGTGTACCTGTTTAGCCTTGTCAGATTTTTCCATTACAATAGACATGTTGACTATGCTTATATAATCTACTTTTATCCCAGTGAAAGCGTGTGTTTCTGCTGGTTATTTTGAGGAGCCTCCAGCTTTGATGATTGTGAAATAACCACAGATTATGGAGGTGGGTGGCAAAATTGATTTGGCAAGTTTGACGATAAATGACTTTGCGCACAAATGTAATTGGGACATCCAATGAAATTTAGCCAGTTTATCATTTCAGCCCAAAGGATTTAGCAGTTGCAGTAATCAAATCAGTAGGTTTATGCATCTTCTGGGTATTCTTATAACGGTAGAAAGTGCATCTGTTGTCTTTAAGTGGGTTAATGAAGTGAATGCTGAGCACTCTCAGGATGCCAATGGATTCTGTGCAGAATTGCTTTATGTTGCTTAGCATGAATGAGTCAAACAAAGCTGGAATCGTAGTTTAGCACCTTTTGATCTGCCTTTGCTTTTCCATATGTGCAAGAGGGAACTGCAGATGCTGGTTTACACCGAAGATAGAAACAAAATGCTGGAGTATCACAGTGGGCCATGCAGCATTGAGTGACGTTGAGATAGTCCAGAATTTTGCATCTATCTTCTGCTTATCCATACATCGATTAGAATGGATGCCCAGGGATTGTTCAACTTTGACCATACACTTTGAGCTCCAAATGGTGTATCAAGCCCTGATTAGCCAGGCATTTTAATATTGCAGTAAGTCACCATGAACTTGAAGCTATTAGATTACTAATATTGAAGGCTGAGGTGTGAACCTATTGAGGTATATAAAGTCATAAAGGACAGAGGAAAGGTGAATGATCACAGCTTTTTTATCAGGGAAGTGGTGTCTGAACCTTGAGGGCATAGATTCAAGATGAGGAGGGAAAGATGTAAAGGAGACATGAGGGGCAAATTGGTCACACAGAGGGTGGTGTTTATGTGGAACACACCCTCAGAGGCAATGGCAGAAATGGGTATAACCAAAATGTCTAAAAGACATTCGGACAGGTACATGGATAGGAAAGATTTTGGTCCATATCTCTTATGGACCAAACACAGGTAATTTGTACACGCTCTGGTAGGCAACTTGGCTGGGGTGAACGTGTTGGAACAGGGAGCCTGTTTCCATACCATATAATTAACCTTTATCCCTCTTGAATAGAAATACCTGATAATTATGTTGCCAAATTCTTCCTGAAGAGACCTTTTTACTCCCCTTTCACATTCCTCAATGCCAATTACGATAAGAACAAAGTTGATCTTGCACTGTGATAAAATATTGAGACTAGGAATACTTACCCACTGTGGTTTGCACTGAGAGTGAGAAAAGAGCATCTGGCAAGCTGCTTGTAAGAGCCTTTGGGGCAGCAAATCAGTCTTTGTGGCAGCAGATTTACTGTTCCAGAGAAAAACAGTTGACATGACTGTGCACCATGTGTAATCCTACTTGCACTGATGGATGAGAACATTGCATCCCACTCTGCTGACAAAGTGATTGATTTCACCAATGTTGTGGTCACCTTCCCTTCACAGCAATCTTACTGCATATTTGATATTGGCACTGAGCCACATTATGTCCTGCACAAAAGCCATATATATATTGCTTGAGAGTTAAAAACAACAAAGACAATAACAACTGTCTGGAAGAGATGGTTGGCACTGTTTTTCTAAATACACCACTGGTCTTACACCACTGATACAGTGGTATTCGTACACCTGATTCTGGTACAACAAAGCTCCTCCTGCATGGAAGGGGAGGGGTTGCTGCTAAAGGCGACGGACTGCGTGTTTGTGTTGGCCGCAGGTTGTGGTGTTTGTGGAGGTAGCCGTGAGAGGCCCCACAGCAGCCGGTCGAGCAAGTGACTTCAGCGCAGCCTGTAGCAGCTCCATGTAATGGCAGTGGAAAGAGCCGACGGCATCACGCTGGGCCAGGTCAACCCCTGCTTCTTCGATTCAATGCCACCTGGACATCAGGCTCTAAAGTGAAAGATGAAATATTGCGAATCACCTTAAAACAAGATTAGACTTTTCAGAGACTTGAAAGATACAGGTACGGACTTGAAGATCTGTTGGTATGGTACGCACACAATTCTGGAGTAACTCAGCGGGACAGGCAGCATCTCAACAGAGAAGGAATGGGTGACGTTTCGGGTCGAGATCCTTCTCCAGACTGATGTCAGGGGAGTGGGCGGGACAGAGGTAGAATGTAGTCGGAGACTGTAAAGGGCCTGTCCCACTTGGCCGTCATTCGCACGCCATTTACGCGACCTGCTAGCGTGTGGGTAGCGTGTGGGTAGCGCAGGATGGGCGCATGGAGTGGTGGGGAGGAGTGTGGAGTGGAGAGGAGGAGTGTACACTTCATCCTGCATGAAATCTTCACGCGCCACCGGCCTGTCGCGTAACTGACGGCCAAAGTGGGACAGGCCCAAGACCCTGGCACGGCACAACGTCTCACCACCAACAGCAGCAGAAGCAGGCAAACGATCGCTGAGCTCGGCCTGGGGCTCACGGCCGTTACAGATCCGGATCCACCCCCACTCCTACTCCCAGAGCGGGGCCACGACAATTGGAGATAGACACAAAATGCTGGAGTAACTCAGCGGGACCGGCAGCATCTCTGGAGAGAAGCAATGGGTGACCTTTACGGGTCGAGACCCTTCTTCAGACTGATTTTTTTCTGTATCATATCTCCGCCCGCACTGCGACCTAACATCGAGGAACTGGAGGCCTTTGCTGGAGAACGACTTCAGGAGCTCCAACCGCGGGAGCCTGCGGACTTTAACACCGTGGAGCTCGAGGTCTCTGGTTAGAGATCAACTTCGGGAGCTTCAGGTGTTTTGAGCGCCCCGACTCAGGCGCTTCGATCGCCCCGACGTTGGAGCTTCAATCGCCCGTTGCGGGGGTTCGGACTGCCGGCTGCGGGAGTTTTGATCGCCCTGACGGATGGTTCGACTGCCCCGACCACGGGAGAAAAATGAGGGAAGAAGTTAGACTTTATTGCCTTCCGTCACAGGGAGGAATGTGGGGCATCGCTGCGCAACATTACTGCTGCACCATTGTGCCACCACTGTGCTGGCATTCACTTGCACAAATGCTAAACTATCGGGCATGCATCTTTCATCAGTCAGTTCCCCAAATACACGAGGGCTGAGGATGCAATGTGGGACTGGCAACTAACAAGGGGAAATCGAGACATGCACCAGTCACAAACTAATTGTCACGTTGCAAAAGCTCAGGAGGAATCAATATCTTAGCTCGTAACTATAGTTTCCCTGGCGTACATATCTCAGAAGAATAAATTAGTAAATTGGATCATCACAGGTGATTGAAATCAAAGAAAATACTTAAAAATAAACTGCACTGTAGATCAAACACAAGAAAAACTGAAAATGTAGAAGCAAGGAACTGCAGATGCTGGATAACACAAAAGGTCACAATGTGCTGGAGTTACTCAACGGGTCGGGCAGCATCTTTGGTGAACATGCATAGGTGATTTTTTTCTGTTGGGATATTTCTTCAGAATCCTCTTCCAGCTTTCTTACCAACCCTTCAATGTAAAGAAGGATCTCAACCCGAATCACCTATCCATGTTGTCTGGAGATGCTGCCTGACCCGCTGAGGTACTTCAGCACTTTGTGTCCTTTACAAGAAAACCTAAGACAGTTCAAGGAATAGTTTTACCAGTAACGAAGCAATGACATGTAATTTTGCAGAAAATATTTGTGAAAGTACAGGTTTGAAGGTGCTCAAAATATTTCTTGTATAAAAATTACTATCAATTTGTCCAGTAAAAATGCAAGCAGAAAGCAAATCAGTAACAACATGAATATTACACGTCAACAGCATTACCATATTGAATTATTTGCATGCCCATGCATTAAATAGTGTTGTAAACAACTGTTATTCTTCATTCTCGTTCAGAAGAGATTGTAGTGGGAGGGGAGGAAACATGAAATGTATGGAGAGATAAGATATGTACTATTCAATTTTGACCGCGCAGGGTTGGGGAAGGTTGATTGTTGGAACTTGCATTGTAAACCTCTAAGCCGTACCTCCTTTAGTACATGCATTATATAAAGCTAACGGGTCTGCCTGTTTACCCTGTAATTAAATATCACAGCAGTGCTTCTACTCCATTTGACAACTTAAGCAGGTAACAGGAAGCCTTCCCTTCAAAGTCACCAGATTCAATCATACAAAGTGAATTTTAGTTCTGACCATTAAATTGCATATGGAAATCTGCACCATCTGGTCACAATTTTTCACTAAATTATGAGATGTGGCTGCATTAGTCATGGCAGAAATTCCAGGCTATTGTAAAAATAACCTGTTCTGTTATTTGCAAAATCTCTTCAATGCTCGACCTTTTAAAAGGAAAATCAGCCTCTACTGACGCGATTATAGGTTTATTCATGTTGTGTACAAAGTCTGGTGCAAATATTGAGAGTTATTCTAACAAATGCGTTTGTTTGGATAATACAGATATTTCCACTGAAATCAGAGTTTGCTAATTATGAAACTTTAACTAATTCAGACTGAAGAAGTGTCTTGACCCGAAACGTCACCTATTCCTTCGTTCCATTGATGCTGCCTCACCCGCTGAGTTTGTCCAGCATTTTTGTCTACCTTCGATTTTTCTAGCATCTGCAGTTTTTTCTTAAACATGATGGTAGAGGGGTGGGTTCCTGCAACTTTTACAGGTACTTGCAATGGGTTTCACTTGGTACAGATTCACTTAGTACAGATTCAGTGAGCAGATTTCCTATCTCTCTATACATTTTTTTTTGACGAAGAAGACTGGATGCAAGGGGACAAAGGTATGTCTCAGATAGTTTCGGTTGCTTCCGAATTAATTTTGTTAAGGGTGGAGGGAAGTGGAATTGTCTTTTCTCAGCCGCAATAAATCTAGAGGTCAAATAACCTTTCTGAGCTGTAAACACGAGATGTTGAACTAAAAGCACAAAGCGCTGAAGGAACTCAGCAAGAGACGAGTCTGAATGAGGGTCCTGACTCAATGTGCCACCTGTTCATTTCCTCCACAGATATTGTCTGATGTTGGAGTCCTTCAGCAATTTGTGGGGTATTTGTTCTGAGCTGTAAATTGTAACAATACTTCTAACCCAATAACCTAAACTTATTGGTAAATTGTTGGCAGCTCAGTCATTTCTGAGTCAGGAAATTCCAGGTTCAAATCCCACACCAGAAATCTGGGCACCAAAATCACAGTGATGTTGCACATTTGGAATGCTGTACAGTCATGGGTGCCATAGAGACATCACATTGCTTGGCATAAATGATCCCACTACACTATCTTCGTGAAGAGCTGGGGTGATAACCGAGGCATTGTGCTCAATATGCTTCAGTCAATATTTCTTAAATGAAATATTTTGGTCATATTGATGTTTATTCCAACTGGATCTGGATGTGGAATGTGTCATGTCTGACATTATCACTGTGAATCCCACTCCCCATCAAGGATTTCCATGAGCTTTGCAGTCCCCCTAGCCAGGAAATTAAAACAGTTTGGGGAATCTTCCCAACTTTGGTGGGTTTGCATCCTCCCTCTCTAAAGCATGAAATGAATAGATGCCTCTTGATGCCACACCAAAGTGGGATCTTCACCATCAGGGACCCTCTTTTTATCTACAGCCCTTCAACCAGATGGCCTCTCACAGTTAACCAACCGGTTCCAGGGTGCCACAGGTTTGACATCTTGCATTAACCTAGAGTCATAGAGTGATACAGTATGGAAACAGGCACTTCGGCCCAACTTGCCCACACATGTCACGGCTACACTAGTCCCACCTGCCTGCATTTGGTCCATATCCCTCCAAACCTGTCCTATTCATGTACCTGTCTAACTGTTTCTTAACCGTTGGGATAGTCACATCCTCAACTACCTCCTCTAGCAGCTTGTTCTATACAGTCACCACCCTTTGTGTGAAAATGTTACCCCTCGGATTCCAATTAAATCTTTTCCCCTTCACGTTAGACCTATGTCCTCTGGTCCCTCGATTCACCTACTCTGGGCAAGCGAGTCTTTACATCTACCTGATCTATTCCTCTCATGATTTTGTACACCTCTATAAGATCACCCTCATCCTCCTGCACTCCAAGGTATAGAGTCCCAGCCTACTCAACCTCTCCCTCTAGCTCAGATGCTCTAGTCCTGGCAACATCTTTGTAAATCTTCTCGGTACCCTTTCCAGCTTGTCAGCCTGATTTACGAGAGGTTCTATGGGGTTGTAGCCTGCATCCAAAAGCTGAAGTTTATGCCATCAAGAGTGGAAATTAGTTTTGCAAGTCAGGGACTGCCAGCAATACATCAGGCACAAAGTGCTTGGTCCAGTTTCCCCAGCCATTTCTACAACTTCACCTGGAAATGATTTCAAGAATATTCTAATCTGGGATTATCAATAAACTAATCTCATGATTATCAATAAACTACGATAATAAAAAAAATAGATGTTGTATAATCTGAGCAATGTTATAACATTAATAATGAAAAGGGCAACTAGTAAAATACACAAAAAATCCTGGAGTAACTCAGCGGGACAGGCAGCATGTCTGGAGAGAAGGAATGGGTGATGTTTTGGGTCGAAATCCTTCTTCAGACTGATGTCAGGTGAGTGGGAGGTATACAGTTAAGGAAGTGTATAGATAAGGAACTGTAAGGTGTGAAAACAAGACAAAGAGAAGGCAAATCAAGGAAAATGTGGAATAGATCATTGTTCGGAGACGGTAACACCAAAACAAACAGAGATAAAATGTAGTCGGAGACAGTAAGAATGGTCAGAGACTGGGAAGGGGGAGGGGATGAAGAAAGAGGAAAAGCAAGTGGTGCTGGTAAATATATATGTTTTGATAAAGTATAGTTCCATGTCTCTTGTACCATATTTTGTTATTATTTTTTAATACCATAATTTAGCATTCTATTTTTGCATCATTGGCACATTTCGCATTGGCTGGAAGCATTCTTAAGGGTTTAAAAATATGTCAGGCACAACAAATTTTTATTAGAAGAAAAACGCTGGTGTTTTCTGAATACCATGTGAAAATCTCTGTGCACTATTACCACAAGAATTAATTTTGTTGCATATTCGCCTGTTGTTCACCTCAGTTTAGTTTATTGTCACGTGTACCGAGGTACAGTGAAAACCTCTTCAAGTAGGTTGCCATGGGAGCAATTCCAAGAGATGTGTTAGATCGGGCACTCATTCACCTTATATAATCATCTTCTGCTGCACCAATATTCATAAATTATTTGTGCATGTGCATCATATTGGTAGTGAACAATAATTGCTGCTCCGTAGTAATTGCTGCACCCCATTATAATCTGTGTCATGATATATGTGTTACTATTGTTAACTTGGATGCAGTGTGTACATAGGAAATTTCAGAATTACTGAGTAAATTGCCCCGGGTAAACCACCAGTTTGCTGCATTGCATGTATTTTGGTTCGTAAACTTTGCAGTTGACTGCATTGGAGAGTAATAACTCACAAGTCCAACAATGATGACAAGGTACTTTGTGTATAAATGGGACTGTTCCCTAAAATGTGACCAGGGTAACAATGCACAAGAGAAACTATATCCAAAAATATCTGCCCCAATCAACGGAAGAAGCACATTAATGCAGTGGGGGAAAGAAAAAGATTTAAAATGCAATTTATTTATACAGGGAATAATGAAAGGATTGGAATAGAGTTGCAGCAATTAATGTCTATTCAGTCCAAATTTCAAGTCAAAGTGGAACAAATGTCATTCAATCTACTGCGATATGCCTTATACAAATGATTTTAATTGAAACAAATTATTATCTTTTTGCAGATCATTTGCGAGGGTGTATTTGCTATGTTGTATAAATTTTTTATCACCCAATCTCCAAATGGAATTGGAAACAATTTATTTCAAAGGGTGACTAATTTGGACGGTTGGAATACTAAGGGTCATGTAAAGCTCATTTTAATTTTATCCAAGATATCAGCATGAGGAGCAACTCTTGATTTAACTCTTCATATTACAAGGTAAAGGAATAGGATTCGTGACTTGACCACGAGAATAAAGTAGAAAATTAATTAACTGCTGCAAACAGTGCAATTCACAAGTGAAATACTTCTGGAAATTAAAACCAAAAGAGAAATTGCTGGGATTATACTACAAATTTAGCAGAAATCACAGAAAGATTCACTGTTGACATTTCAGCTTCATCACCTTTGTCTAACAAGTCGTGGACCTGAAATGTTAACAACCTCTTACCCTGAAGTTGCTGCTTGATCTGCTGAGTATTTCCCACATCTTATATTTTGTTTCTACAAAATATTTTGGGACAAGTCATTAATGTGGGCTTGATGGGTCATATTAACATGTTTCTTTTGATGTTGGTTACAATGATGCTGGCCTGGATATTCCTTGGTTCTGAACACTGCAGTGAACATGCACCATGCAGGGACCAGTTTGCTTTGAGGATCCTCCCATTCTCAGTAGCAATATTACATTTTGTATGAGATGCAAGGTGCCATGAGCAATGGAAAGTGTTCTCATGCAAAAATCCAACAAGAGACTTGACTTTGTTAACTTTGCCATGGAAAGAAATTGTATTGTAAACCGGGGGCAATTAAGGGAGATGAATGAAGGACAAAGATTATTAGGTGAGATTGGTTTCGGTCTTTGAATGATCAGATCCTCGAGTTACAGATACACAATTAGAAAGTGGTGGAGTTTTTTGGAGATGAATTGTGACTGGGATCCAGCTGTCAAGTAAGGCGGCTATGCAATTAATATTGACATTGGCAGTAAAGAGGCAAACAAGAGGAACTGTTCATAAAGAGGCACCTTCTAGAGCGAAGGTCAGTGCTTTGGAGTTAAAGACCAATGAGTAAGCAAATGAAGTTCCAACCCTCTGATTCATGCCTGCTTCTGTGTAAGTGTTACTCCTCACATATTTAAACACACTTCACACAATTCATGTTAAACTGTGAATTGCAGACTGTTTGATATCACCGTGCATTACTGGTCGTCCCTCCTTCCATGACCATCAACTAACAGGCTCTTGAATCACGCTGTGCAATCGTCACCACAACCCCTACCACACACTTTGTATAAGATTGCATTCTGTACTCTGGCTTGCACTATTATGGTCTGGTTACTTAGTGCAATATATATATACAATATATATAACATCAGCTTCAGAAAATATTCCTTTGTTCTGTGTTATATTGATTCAATCATATTCCACTTAACTGCCATGATACATCTCAAACAATATATTTTCCTCCCACCACTCTGTCATCTACATGCAGCTTCTCTGTGACATCATCCATGGAGAGTGCCAGACACTCGCTGTTGATACCCACCTTCTACCTTATTCTTCACTGTCACGCTGTGCTGTCCGACTGTCTGTTGCTATATCACAGTTGAAACAGAGTTTCCTCCAAATCATTGTCAGCCAGACTGACGCTGTCATCTTCCACGCTGGCAGATATCGTCTTTGGCATCAGCTCCAGCTCAGCCTACTTGCTAAAAGAAGCTGCAAATTGAGAATCGCTGACAATTGATGGAGAATATCTCATCCCCGCACTAGTTATTGCCCTTTGCAATAATGTTAAGTGTTCTGCGAAACAGCAATTTAAAACTGTTTAGGATGGGATTGAGCATTGTACTGATGTTTCCAACCTTTAATCATTGACCCTATCTCCATCAGCATGCTGCCCCATATATAACTCTTATTGTAATACGAGAGATGAAGGAAGCAGTCAGGTATGTATCACTTTTGATACTTATCACAATTTGTACAACGCTACAAATTTAAGTGCCTAGATATTACAGATTGAACATTTTATGACCTATAAACCTTGTCAACTCATTAGAATATTTATTTGGAAAGGATTCTAGTGCTGACGAGAATTAATGCTGCTTTAACTCTATTCCCTATTTCTATTTAAATTAATTTATTTTGTGTTATTATTTTTATGTGAAGTGTGTCAAATTCCTGAGAATCATGAAACTGGCAGTAAGCAACACGCACTGCAGATCAAATGATTGCATAAATCTTTGAGAGGAATCAGCAGTCCAAACAGCAGCACCAATTTCTGCATAAGAATAATATTCAAGGTGACATGAGTAGATAACAAAATGCAGTCATGATGACATTTTTTTTTGCAGTAAGGCAGGACAAACAAGCATAGATTGGAGAATGTCCATAGCGGGTTCGTAGATGTCTCGTCGCGGCTCGTACGAGTAAAAGGCAACCATTTTTTTCATCACGAGTATTTTTTTACTCGTGGACATTTTTCACAGTGTTGAAAAAACGTCACAAGTTTACCGGATTTCCCGAGTACCTACCGTTACTCGTACGAGCCTCTACGAGACATCCACAAACTCCTACGGACCCGCTACGGACATTCTCCGAGTTCGAATCAGGGGAAAACTCGGGAGAACTCTTGAATTACCTCGTTCAGTTTGACAGGCCCTTAAGAAATCCATTGTACCCACACTGGCACCAGAGTAAGTTCTACCCAGTTCCTTTTTTATAGCCGTACACATTTTTGTAGATATATTTATTCAATTCCCTCCTGAACACTGCAGGGAACCCGGAATCCACAATATCTGCAGGCAGTGCATTCCTTATTCTAACCACACAATGCTTCCTTTAGTGTCTCTTATACTTCCCTTACCTTTTATTTTACATAGTAAATTCCAGTCTTCAATCGCTTCACCAGAAGGAACAGCCAGCTGCTCACTATCCAGTGTCTTCATTTTTGTTTAATCTTCCTTCAGTCATCTCTCCGATACAGAAAACAATCCCAACCTCTCTTATCTATCTATGAAATTTTTGCTCCGCATCCTTGGATTAATTCTCATAAATCCTTCCTGGAGTTTCTCAAATGACTACGAATTTTCTCTACAAAGTGGCAATCAAAATTGTATGGTAGCATGGTGGTGCAGTGGTAGAGTTGCTGCCTTACAGCACCAGAGTCCCGGGTTCGATCCTGACTACGGGTGCTTTTGTAGGGAGTTTGTACGTTTGACCTGCGTGGGTTTTCTCTGGGCATCCCACACTTGAAAGACATACAGATTTGTCGGTTAATTGGCTTGGTAAAATTATAAACTGTCCCTAGTGTGTAGGATAGTGCTGGTGTGCAGGGTTCGCTGGTCTGCACGAACTGGGTGGGCCGAAGGGCCTGTTTCATCATGTATCGCTAAACTAAACTAAACCAAACTAAACTAAACTGGAGCAAACAATCTGAGCAGGACCAATGTTTTGTAACCATTTAGCTCACTTTTCCTGTTGTCGTGACTTGTCATAAAGATGATAATTTACAGTGCCGGTCTGAGGCTGGGTATCCTGTGCTCAGTGACTCACCTTCTGCCATTCAAAAGCCTTTCTATATTTAAAGATTCACCAGCGGAGCATCATGGAATACTCTCAACTTGCCTTGATGGCCACAGTTCCAACAAGTCTCAAGAAGTTGGTCACCACCCAGGACAAAGCAGTCCGTTTGATTGGCATCACATCTTGCACCAAAATATTCATTAACTTCCATCAACAGTCCACTATGCTACAGGATACACCATAGAAATATAGAAAATAGGTTCAGGAGTAGGCCATTCAGCCCTTCGAGCCAGCACCGCCATTCTATATCATCATGGCAGATCATCCAAAATCAGTATGTTTAAGAAGGAACTGCAGATGCTGGAAAAGTGAAGGTAGACAAAAATGCTGGAGCATCTATGGAGCGAAGGAAATAGGCAACGTTTCGGGCCAAAACCCTTCTTCAGACTGATGTGAGGGGGGCAGGAAGAAGAAAGGAAGAGGAGGAGCCAGAGGTCCAGAGGGAGAGCTGAGAAGGGGAGGAGACAGTAAGGACTACCTGAAATTAGAGAAGTCAATGTTCATACCACAGGGGGACAAACTGCCCAAGCAAAATATGAGGTGCTGCTCCTCCAATTTCCTGTGGTCCTCACTCCTGGTCCTCACTCATCCACTATAAACCCACGGACTCCCATGGCTATCTGAACTACACTTCTTCCCACCCTGCTTCCTGTAAGGACTCCATCCCCTACTCCCGATTCCTCCGTCTATGCCGCATCTGCTCCCAGGATGAGGTGTTCCACACCAGGGCATCGGAGATGTCCTCATTCTTCAGGGAACGGGGGTTCCCCTCCCCCACTATAGATGAGGCTCTCACCAGGGTCTCTTCCATACCCCGTAACACTGCTCTCTCTCCCGATCCCCCCACTCGCAACAAGGGCCGAGTCCACCTAGTCCTCACCTTCCACCCTACCAGCCGTCACGTACAACAAATAATCCTCTGTCATTTTCGTCACCTCCAACGTGACCCCACCACTTGCCACATCTTCCCATCTCCTCCCCTGTCTGCTTTCTGCAGAGACCGCTCTCTCCGTAACTCCCTGGTCCATTCGTCCCTTTCCATCCATACCACCCCCTCCCCGGGCACTTTCCCTTGCAACCACAAGGAATGTTACACTTGTCGCTTTACCTCCCCCCTTGACTCCATTCAAGGACCCAAACAGTCTTTCCAGGTGCGACAGAGGTTCACCTGCACCTCCTCCAACCTCATCTATTGCATCCACTGCTCTAGATGGCAGCTGATCTACATCGGTGAGACCAAGCGTAGGCTTGACAA
This sequence comes from Malacoraja senta, assembly GCA_038087875.1. Taxonomy (NCBI): domain Eukaryota; kingdom Metazoa; phylum Chordata; class Chondrichthyes; order Rajiformes; family Rajidae; genus Malacoraja; species Malacoraja senta. The sequence goes on from CM075988.1 coordinate 12,471,214, forward strand.
TCGCTTCGCCGAACACCTCCGCTCGGTTCGCAATAACCAACCTGAACTCCCGGTGGCTCAGCGCTTCAACTCGCCCTCCCATTCCGAATCCGACCTTTCTGTCCTGGGCCTCCTCCGTGGCCAGAGTGAGGGCCACAGGAAATTGGATGAGGAGCACCTCCTATTTCGCTTGGGCAGTTTGTACCCCTGCGGTATGAACATTGACTTCTCTAATTTCAGATAGTCTTAACTGTCTCCTCCCCTTCTCAGCTCTCCCTCTAGCCCTCTGGCTCCTCCTCTTCCTTTCTTCTTCCTGCCCCTCCCCCCCCCTCTCCCCCCACCTCACATCAGTCTGAAGAAGGGTTTCGGCCCGAAACATTGCGTATTTCCTTCGCTCCATAGATGCTGCTTCACCCGCTGAGTTTCTCCAGCATATTTGTCTACATCCAAAATCAGTACCCCATTCCTGCTTTTTCCCCATTTCCGTTTATTCCTTTAACATAAAGAGCTTAATCTAACTCTGTCTTGAAACCATTTGTGTAATGCACTGCTGTTACTTATCCAGGCAATTCCTGCAGAACTACAAACTCCACCAGCAGGTGAGCATGGATATCAGGTACATGCAGGTTCTCTACATAATTAACACCATTCCAAGTTGGAAATCTTTCCATTTCTTCATCAGTGCATCTAAATTGGGTCCTCTCTCCCGAAGAGTAGTGTGGGAGCACTGTATCAGAGGTTGGCAGTGGTCACCATCACCTGCTCAAGGACAACTGGGGTTGGACCCAGGTCTACATGCCTTTACACTTTTGTGATATAGTGCAGAAACAGGTCCTTCAGCACACTGAGACCGCACCGACCAGCTATCACCCTATACACTAACACTATCCTGCATGCCAGGGACAATTTTACAACTTACTGAAGCCAATTAATCCATAACACAAACCTTCCTTTTCATTATCGAAGGCTGACTGATTGCTCAGATCTGATTGCCTACAAACCTGTACCTCTTTGGTGTGTGGGAGGAAACCAGAGCGCCTGGAGAAAATCCACACGATCATGGCGAGAACATTCAAACATCATAAAGACAGCACCCGTAGTCAGGATTGGATCCAGGTATCTGGCGCTGTAAGGCAGCAACTCTACCGCTGCGCCACCATGCCGCCCATGAATTGACACTGAGATTGGTGCATGAAGTCATGAATAGTATTGCTTTATCATTAAGCACATATTCCTGTGCTAAAACAGGATGTTAGCTGTTCCTGTCAGGCACTTATGTCGGCCGTGATGTTATTGCCTTGCTGTGTGCTGGGAAGCAAATCACTGCCACTTGTAACCCGAGTATAGTGACAGAAAGCTGTTTCCATGGAGATGAGGGAAGATGTGTCTTTGTCCATTGTGGGGGATTGCCCAACCCCCTGCCTCCATTGTAGTACCTTAATCAGCTTCTGTGGTGCAATCGGCAGTGGTAGACTGATCAACAGGCCAGTGATCAGTGCTTGCTGGTGACAGGTAATTGTTCCAAATAGTCTGCAATCAGTGAAAGTAGCTACATGGTGCTGGCCATTGACAAGTGAGGCTGGGAGATGCTGTGTCTGGACCATTAATGTAACAGTGTAGATCCCGGTTTGACATCCCATTCCAAAACCCTGTACAATGTGCCCCTATTTAATTGAATGAACAGTGAAGGTTTGAGCTTCCCCTCACAAGGTCTGATTTCTGCAGAGTGTAGGAGCCCTGCACTGTGAGACTTGTGAATTGAATGAACGATATCACCTCTTCTCAGGCGGATTATGGCCAGAAATCTCCGATCCTGTTTTCTGAAAACCACTAGTCGTTGAGAAAGGATCACTTTGGTAATCTAATTACAGTCAAAACAATTTCATTACAAAATTAACACACAAAAACATTAACTAATGCACATATAGTTTCTTAAAATATGGCATTAAATCTTTTTATTTTCATCTTCTTGTAGGTTGGTAAAAATAACATATAACCATATAACCATATAACCATATAACCATAATAGCACGGAAACAGGCCATCTCGGCCCTTCAAGTCCGTGCCGAACATTTAATTTTTTTTTTATTTTTTTTTTATTAAAAATAAATACTTCCCCCTAGTCCCATCTACCTGCACTCAGACCATAACCCTCCATTCCTTTCCCGTCCATATACCCATCCAATCTATTTTTAAAGGATAACATCGAACCTGCCTCCACCACTTCCACTGGAAGCTCATTCCACACAGCTACCACTCTCTGAGTAAAGAAGTTCCCCCTAATGTTCCCCCTAAACTTCTGTCCCTTAATTCTCAAGTCATGTCCCCTTGTTTGAATCTTCCCTACTCTCAATGGGAAAAGCTTATCCACGTCCACTCTGTCTAACCCGCTCATAATTTTAAAGACCTCTATCAAGTCCCCTCTTAACCTTCTGCGCTCCAAAGAATAAAGACCTAACTTGTTCAACCTTTCTCTGTAACTTAGTTGCTGAAACCCAGGCAACATTCTAGTAAATCTCCTCTGTACTCTCTCTATTTTGTTGACATCCTTCCTATAATTAGGCGACCAAAATTGTACTCCATACTCCAGAATTGGCCTCACCAATGCCTTGTACAATTTTAACATTACATCCCAACTTCTATATTCAATGCTCTGATTTATAAAGGCCAGCACACCAAAAGCTTTCTTTACCACCCTATCTACATGAGATTCCACCTTCAGGGAACTATGCACAGTTATTCCTAGATCCCTCTGTTCAACTGCATTCCTCAATTCGCTACCATTTACCATGTACGTCCTATTTTGATTTGTCCTGCCTAGATGCAGCACCTCACATTTGTCAGCATTAAACTCCATCTGCCATCTTTCAGCCCACTCTTCCAAATGGCCTAAATCTCTCTGTAGACTTTGAAAATCTACTTCATTATCCACAACACCACCTATCTTAGTATCATCTGCATACTTACTAATCCAATTTTCCACACCTTCATCCAGATCATTGATGTACATGACAAACAACAGTGGACCCAACACAGATCCCTGAGGCACCCCACTAGTCACCGGCCTCCAACCTGACAAACAGCCATCCACCATTACTCTCTGGCATCTCCCATTCAGCCACTGTTGAATCCATCTTGCTACTCCACCATTAATACCCAACAATTGAATCTTCTTAACCAACCTTCCATGAGGAACCTTGTCAAAGGCCTTACTGAAGTCCATATAGACAACATCCACTGCTTTACCCTCATCATTTTCCCTAGTAACCTCTTCGAAAAATTCAAGAAGATTAGTCAAGCATGACCTTCCAGGCACAAATCCAGGCACTGACTGTTCCTAATCAGACCCTGCTTATCCAGATGCTTATATATATTATCTTTAAGTATCCTTTCCATTAATTTGCCCACCACTGACGTCAAACTAACAGGTCTATAATTGCTAGGTTTACTCTTCGAACCCTTTTTAAACAACGGAACAACATGCACAGTACGCCAATCCTCCGGCACTATTCCCTAACATGCCCTAGAACAAAAAGGAACTTGGAGGATGTAAAAAATGGGTCAAACTAAATAAGAATGACCCAAATATCTTTCCATCCTATTTATCCTTTCCCATTATTGAATCGATAAAAGCATCATGTCGTGATGCAAAATAACACATAGCCAATTCCAATTTGATAGCCAATTGCATTACATGTTAAACATTCCTCAGCCTTTAGCCATCAATGTTAGCCTCTACCACACATACAGTACTACCTGCTTTTAATGTTGTCACACTACCTCTCTACTGTTGCTAACTACTTGTATCAAAGCAACCTTGCTTACCTAGTAACCCCATCTTCAATGATTACTCATTCTCAAGTTCGGAATTTCCATTTCAAGTATGCAAACCACTCTGTAGCTCATCCTGCAACCTCTTTACCAGATGAACCAGCAACCTCTTGCTAAATGTTCCAGCAGATTTGATGAGCACCACTTTCAGCAGCCACGCTGTGATTGAAAGCACAACTCCACCACTTCATCAAACCACTCTCCGAATAGTGGTAAAGGCAGAAACTCTCATCACGAATTGAATATGGACTTGAAGAACATTGATCTGGAGGACTATCACCCTCCTGCTGAAACGTGGGATTGGATGTGTGGCTAATTTTTGGCCAGCACAAACACTGTGGGACTGAAGGAATCATTCTGTGTTGGGGGGTTTTCATGTATAAATTTAAGTATATTAAATATACTCTATCAATCTCCTCTCTTTATGTATAACTTTCCATGTCCAAATTCATGGATGCCGATTTCATTGTCCCTCCTTACATTCTCTGACTTTGTCTAATTATACGGTGAAGTGTTTTGAAAGACCTGTCATCATTGTTACCATTACTTTCCTTTTTTTTGTTAGCTAGAGATTTGGATCACCATGTTTAAATCTCAAAATCAATCCAAGAAATATACACAAGTAGAGGAAGCATTAACATTCTAATCGATGCTGACTGGCCTGCTGAGTATTTCCTGCAATTTATTTTTATTTTTTAGTTATTTGACATGGGATAATTTAGTGCTGATTAAAAAGTACTGACTATCATTTTATCTCAGATAAGTTCAGAATAATGTTGGTAGCACTGATAGAAAACAATACAATTTATCACAAAACTACATCGTACTGGAATAACTCAGTGGGTCAGGGAGAATCTCTTGAGAATATAGATAGGTGACATTTCAGGTCAGGACCCTTCTTGAGACTGATTGCCCTTTCAATCGACACCAACTCAATCAGTCTTAAAGGGTTCTGACCTGAAACGTCACCACTCCATGTTCTCCAGAGATGCTGTCTGACCCAATGAGTTACTCAAGCATTTTTTGTAAAGCACCATCTGCAGTTTCTTGTCTCTACAAGATACTATACTTTCCCATTAATAACATTATCTTCAAAAGCATGTTCTTTATCACATTAGTATTGTATCTATAAGAACAATTAATTACAAACTGAATAATTACAAAATAGTGATTCCACCCTGCAGCAGTTTTGTTGCTCCTGGTAGTGTTTACCCATTTGAGTATATAAGCACAAGGAGAGTTTTTAAATTATATATCTTATCATTTTAAAACAGTTTCATCAATTTATTCATGTTTTGTTTTTTTAAATAATGTATCTTCATTGGATGCCCCAGTTCTCAATGTCAATTCTCTAATATTTCATCCTCAAGGCGATTCAGGAGCATTATTGTATTATATTCAATTAAAGATTTTCTGTTAGAAAATATCCCCATGACAATTCCGACAAATTGGCCAAAAATAGTGAACTTTCAATAATCATAATTTCATAGAACATTTGCAGACTTGAATGATGCAAAAACTTTGGAATGATTTAGATATCAAAAAAAAGGGAATAAAAATGAAATGCTGCATTATTAATTTGGGAGTATTTTGAAGTTGCTGGTGATAATGCCTTTGCCAATTGTGCTAGGAGTTGGGTTTCATGTAAAACGTGAATGATCAGATGAGAAAAGGGATATGAATTCCAGCTGCTGTCAGTGGATACACTTGTCACAGTTAAATGTTCATTTCCAGATGACAGTTCACACTTAGTTGTTTGTAAATACGGCCTCATCAGTTGCGCTAAAAGGGTTATTTAAGAGCATATCGTGTTTCTGAAAATGAGCCCACTGACCTCCATCATTGATCAGGAATGAATCTCGAGGCAGGAGTGTTAACCACAGTGGGAACATGAAAATGTAGATTTGGTTTTGGTAAACATTGAAATAATTGGACAAAGGTTTAAATTGTTTATATTAAGAATTACATGTATCAAAAAAGTGAGATAAGCTTGGAAACATTGGTTTGGTTTGAGTTTGGTTTCAAAGGGGAATTGGAACAAGATTGACCCATAATACTTACAGCAGTTAGTAGAGATATAGCGATAACAATTGGAGTTACACAATGTCTGTTATCTGCAAAGCCAACGTGAATATTTTTTTTTCCTTCCGTATTGCCCAAGAGTTGTGGACGTAGCCCAGACCATCACACAAACCAACCACCCTTCCATTGACTCCATCTGCACTTCATGCTGCCTCAGAAAGGCCACTAAAACAATTAAGGACCAGTCTCACTGCAGTCACCCCCTCTTCTCCACTCTCTGATCAGGCAAGAGGTAAAGAAGTTTGAAAATGCATACCTCCAAATTCAGGGGCAGTTTCTTCCCAGCTGATATCAGGCAACTGAACAATCCTCTCGCCGGCTAGAGTGCAGCTGATCTTCCACATACATGATTGGAGGCCTTTGAACTATCTTTAATAGGACTTCATCTTGCTCTAGATGTTGTACCCTTTATCTGTGCACTGTGAACAGCTTGACTGTATGCCTGCATAGTTTTTTTTCTTTGACTGAATAGCACACAAAAGCTTTTCACTGCACCTTGGCATATGTGACAGTAATGAACTAAATTAAACCTTCTTGACATTCTTGAAATATTTCTCTGTTGCCATCTGAGGTACTGTTAATCATAGAAATGACAGAAGGCGAATAATAGGGAATTGTGCGATGGCGGCCACAAGCCTTCGAAATCCTTTTTGCAGCAAGAATGCCCTCTTGCTGATGTCGCACCTCATTTTCTGCTGTCAGGGTTCTTCAGCAAAAGGCCTGAGCTGAGGGGAAGCCTTGCAGTCACTATTTAGGGACATTTTCTGAGTATGTGCGATTCCTTTAATAACAATGTCTTTGTGGTTCAGTGGGTCTGCCTCCCACCGTCACTAGATTTCCCTCCTGGGTTCTTTGCTTATGGCAGTAGTGCCAGTAGGAGCCCACATTAATGATCTTGGCTGGGGACAGTGGGCTGGATTCAGGAACATCTCATTACTAACAGCAAAGCTATCAGAGAGTTTTACACCCATTAATTATTAAGTGAAAGCCATGGAAGTCTGAGATCTATCTACAATAACACCGGAAAAGAAGTATCAAGATAGACAGAGCTACAGTATATTCACACTGCTTCAAAAGTGCAGCATTTCCACTTTGTGTGCCTGCAGGGGGCCAGTTAAATTGCCTGCACCCACATCACAGAAAAGGCACATTTTAATTTGTCAGATGCTGTGTCCGTTTTTTTAATTGAACTTATGACTTTGTGTCTCTCCTTTTTGGTGAAGAACTGAAGTGTGATTTTTCCTTAGTATCTTCACACTGGCCCATGGGAGCAGCTCTTGAACTGGTTATTTTTTTTGTTCTAATATTCCTTTTTATGAATAATTTTGTAGCTGAGAGATTGAAAGAGAAAACACAGGTTACCCACAGCAGACACTAAAAGGTGCAGTGCAGTGATTTCAGGATACCTGTCTTTTCAAAATGCAGCCTGGAACCTCTTTAGACCTCGCAGAAGGTATCTGGGAGAATGCCTCCCTGTGACCTGACAATCTTCCTTTGTTGTGTACTTCTAAAATCAAACCCCTTCTTCCTCAAGTGAGCGTTAATAAAATAAGCCTCTTGGGTCCGTGTTACCAGTTTGCCTGACAGCACGTTGTTCTGTATTTACACTCTTCCAGAATAGGAGCTCGGATCACACAGCTTCTGGTAAAAAAAGGTACTGTTAGCTTTGCAGAATAAATTGGATATTGATTTTGTGGAAAGCTAAAGAGACAGGATCCATTTAACTCTTTATGATCGTTTCATACAATTTCAGAAAACAGCAAACCTGTTCTTTGCTGCACTTTAAAAATAAGATGCAATGAACCTTTAGTGTTGACTTTTATCCTATTTGATTCGCACATCTTCAAAAAGCATTCCTGCTCCATGATGGAGAGAGAATATTTTGAAAAGCTGAAGGTGCTTGATGTGACAAGTTAATTTGCTGTGGAGAATGGTGCACAAAAATAATGGCTGGCACTCAGAGACATTTAAAGTCCGCATCTTGCACATAGGGGATTTAACTGTGTGCCCAGCGAATTAGCTACTGGGGGTGAAAGGAATGGCACAGTGGCACAGCTGGTCAAACTGCTGCCACACAGCACCGAAGGCCCAGGTTCGATCCTGACCTCGGGTGTTGTCTGTGTGGAGATCACATGTTCTCCCTGTCACTGCTTGGTTTTTCTCTGAATCCTCTGGCTTCTGCCGAAATCCCAAAGACGTGTGGATTTGTAGCTTAATTGCCCCCCATGTAAATTGCTCTTCATTTGTCAGCAGTCAATGCGAAAGTGTAATATAGTAGAACCAGTGTGAATGGGTGATTAATGGTCAGTGTGGGCTCAGAGGGCCCATCGATGCTGCATCACTAAATTAAAACTAAATAAAAGAAGTACCCAAAGCACTGTACTGATGAAGGGTAGGAAAGTTATCTTGGGGGTTCTTATGACACAAGAACATAAACGCTAGGCCATTCAGCCCCTGGAGACTTCTCCACCATCCAATAGGATAATGGCTGATCTGACATTCCTGGTCAGCCCTTTTTCCCTTTCCTAATTCTCCTTGATTTGATGACCGATTAAAAACTGGTGTACCTCACATTTAAACTTAAACAAGAATGCTTCCCCGCATCATTCTATGCCAAGGAGTTCCAACCATCTTGAAATAAATTCTGGGGCCATTTCCTTTGGTACTGGACTACCAGAGAGAAACATCTCACACTCTAAGAATCTTGTATGTTTTAATGAGATACCTCATTTTTCCCAACTCAAATGAATGGAGTCCTGCCTTTTTTAACCATTGCTCGAAAGACGATACCTTCATACCTGGGATCATCCTCGTGAAACTTCGATGAAATGTCTGCATTTAAATAATATCTTACCTTCAATAGGGGTACCAAAATATTTTACTACTCCACATGCAACCTAAGCATAGACAAAGAATAATAATGACAAATTAGAAGCTTCCACATAGATTTATATATTGAGTCTGAAGAAAGGTCCTGGCCCAAAACATCACCTATCCATGTTCTCCAGAGATGCTGCTTGACCCATTGCACCATCGCATTGATCCATTCTTGCACTTGGTAGTCTCTGCAAGATTCCAGCATCTGCTGTTCCTTGTCTCTGGATTTATAAATTCTTTGACCTGGCTGGCTCTCTCCAACTGGCCAGTAGATTGTGGATGGAACCCAGATGAGAGGGTGGCAGAGGTGCCAACCAGGGAGCAGAAAGCCTTACAAATTTGTGAGGTGAACTACGGATCCCTGTCAGAGAGGATGTCTCGAGGAAACCATGGAGTCTGATGACTTGGTTAGCGATGAGGTGAGCGAGTTCTACAGCAGGGAGTTCTGGGAGCTTAGGAAGAGGAAGGAAATGAGCAGCTTTGGAGAAACGGCCCACAATGGTAAGAATAACCGTATTACCCTTGGACAGAGGCAAGCCAGTGATGAAGTCCAGGGCAATGAAATTTCCAGGACCTCCACAGTAGAGACAACGCCTCTCCCGTATGTGTCCCTGGCGTTCGGCCTCGCTCAGCTTGGTGCGGCCAATCTGCATAGGCTCCTCCACCACTGGATGAGGACCGGGATGCGTGGGGCTTTTTCTTCCCGAGGGAAGTGAGACAATCAGCTCACTGTGACGAGAGGAGTGTGATGGGTACAGACACTGTTTGAGAGCTGCTGATAGCTTGTCTCGCTTTCACTCTCGTAACCGGTTATCTATCCGGATGGTTAAATCAATCAGCGTGCCCAGATGATTGATTTAACAGTCTGCTAGCTCACCGAAAAGTACTCAAGAAAACCCAAAATCCAGACGCGAATGGAACGGTCAGAACGGCTATCGAACTGACAGAATGCAGAACTGATTAGTCAGCAGCAAATTGGTGATGATCTCAGGTATTTATACCAAGTGATAGATTAGAGGAGAAGATTAAATGCAGGTAACTCTAAATAGCTCAGGGAAGGAGTGTGGAAAGAGGCTCAAGTGTCTGGAGGTGTGGGAAGTGTGACATTAAATCTCTTTTTGGGGGTGAGAAGGATGTATAACAAGTGTTCAATGCACATTCTTTACTTTTGCTCCATCTTTATTAAACCTTAAAAATATTAAGTTCATGCCTTGTGCTTCTTTCGTTGATTCTTGATCATGACTACCTGATCTGCTGACTATTCTTGCATGAACCATCATGTTGTATGATCAGAGGGAAATTAATCTCATTCCCTGAACTCGGTTCTTCTAATTGGTGGTGTGCAGAATCAGACAAAAAAAAATCCTTTCTTTCCTCATCTCTGTCAGTAAGAGATTGAAATTTATTTTATGGATTTTTTTTCTGGTTTATCTTGCTGTGCAGGAGGGTTTAAAATTTTTTTTGATTTTTCTTTGCAGTTTGTTGTATTATTTGATTTATCCTTATTTGCCTATTATTTGCTGGTTGCTAAAATTCTCCCTAATTCCTTGGCTTCCTATTCTTTTTGCCAACATCTTTGACCTCTTCTTTTCACCTATTATGATTCTTAATTGTTTTTGGTCCTGACAGATCACATTTAGTCTATGACCTTTTCGATCATAATTGCATATATCTCAGACAATTCAGAAATGTTTAATGTTTGCAATTGCAAATCAACTGACATGCCCTTTAATCTAATTTCCTAGTCTATCTTCGATGATTCATTTCCCGTGCTCAAGTACTTGGCTTTATTTAATGTCAAGACTCTATTTCCAATTTAAGTATATAATTCTGAAGAGGTTAATAAATAATCTCCTCCAATAACATGACAAGATTTTATAGTCCTGAGCTTAACTGCTTATTATACTTAACTTCATTTATCGTGAAGGAAGGAACTGCAGATGCTGGTTTACACCAAAAATAGAACGGGACAGGCAGCATCTCTAAATAGAAGGAATGGGTGATGTTTTGGGTCGAGACCCTTCTTCAGACTGAGAGTCAGGGGAGCGGGGGAGACAGAGATAAGGAAGTGTAGGGTGGGAAAATGAGACATCAAAGGGGATGAGTGTACAAGGAAAATGTAGAATGGATCATTGTTAGCTAGGAGAAGGTGGAAAAGAAGCATACAAAGATAAAATTTAATCAAATGGACAGTCAGACTGTTCGGACAACTAGGCAGCACGTTGGATGGAGAGACGGGGAAAGTTAGCGAAGTCAATATTCATACTGCTGGGGTGTAAGCTGCCCAAGCGAAATATGATGTGCTGTTCCTCTAATTTGCGCTGGGCCTCAATCTGACAGAGGAGGAGGCCCAGGACAGAAATGTCAATATGGGAATAAGAGGGAATGGGAGGGGGAGCAACCGGGAGATCAGGTAGGTATAGGCAGACTGAGCTGAGGTGTTCAGCGAAAAAATCGCTGAGCTTGCGCTTGGTCTCGCTTATATATAGGAGTCCACACCTGGAACAGCGGATACAGTAGATGAAGTTGGAAGAGGAGCAAGTGAACCTCTGTCTCACCTGAAAAGACTGTCAGGGTCCTTGGACGAAGTTGAGGGAGGAGGTATAGGGACAGGTGTTGCGTCTCCTGCGGTTGCAGGGGAAAGTACCTGGGGAGGGGGTAGTTTGGGTGGGAAGGGACGAGTTAACCAGGGAGTTGCGGAGGAAATGGTCTCTGCAGATAGTAGAAAGGGGGATAGGATGGAGTTGAGGTATGTTAATATATGGTTCTGGAAAATTATTTCAACTATTGTCTTTGAATAATTCACCTTCCAATGCTATTTGGAGTGTTTATCATTTGAGAGACTTTAAAAATTGTTTTGATCTTTTGGGCATGAGGGCAGTAAATAGTAAGATTTAGAGAAATCCACAAAATAGATGTTAGATTAATTAGTTAGAAATTAGTTGCTACAATCACAATATGAGAGGAAAACTTGTTTTAATGTGGTCCTATAGAGTCATATAGCACAAAAACAGTGACGTTTTGGGTCGAGAACAGTCTTCAGACCCTGTCTGTGCTGCCTTTTAGTTCTGCAGCTACTTTCTGCCTTCACCTTGGGTGTGGCCACCTCACTATAGCCCCTGTGAAGCTCGCAGTCTCCTGGCTGATGCTGCAGATGACCAACCCTAGCTCCAGTTCCCTCATATGGTCAGTCAGAAATTGCAGATGGGTGCAATTCCTACAAGTGTAGTCCTCAGGAATACTGGAAGTTTCCCTGACTTCCCACATTCTGCAGGAGGAGCATACCACTGCGCTAATTGTTATGCCATCCCAACCACACGTGGACTAAAGAAGAACAAATTATAAAAGGTTTTTGCCTTATCTTGCCCACACCCTCTGCTCAGCCCGCTGGCCACAGCCTCTCGAGCCAAAGCATTAACACTGACCCTCTAAACACCATCCACTGTACCTCAAGGCACAGCCTCTCCAAATTGGTCACTTCTTCTTATTGGCTGCAGTGTCCCTCAATGAGCCAAAAAACAGTGCTCTGTTAAACCTTCCTTCTTTCCTGCTCTGTTTCCTGGAAGGAAGACCACTAGATAATTATTTTGTACAGCTTTTGAATTATTTGCAATTACTCATTAAACACAAATATAGTAACACATTAAAAAGGAAATAAAATGCTTATTTTAGTGCTAAGCAAGTTTGGATATGAATCCAAAGACATGAAATATTTAAAAATGATTGAAAACTCCACCAAATTGCTTTCTTTGAGGAGAGATTTAGCATTTAGTAGCATATTTTACAAATGACTTGATGGAAAGCTATTGGAGGTGAGGTGGAACACAACCTTTTAAAATAAATATGAATTTGGCCACAACCTGTAGATGAATCAATGATAATCTCGGGAGGGATATTATATCGTAATTAACTTGACCAAGAGAACTGGAGTTCTTTGTACCAAGTAATTGGCATAATACGATGGTGTAGTTCATTAGAACATAATGTACTGTACCTTGTAGGCTAATTACTTAAGAACTGATTTGCCAAATTAAGTCATTCTATGTACCAAATTTCCTCTCAAGATGTGGTTTTTATGTTTTAGCCACCAATAATGTCAATAATATTTTTATTTAAATGTTCCTAATTTTTTATATTTAATATATTTGTATGTTCCTAGTTTTAAACATCATAACTTGCTCGGACGTGAACTCCTTGCAGATGTAACATTAAAACAAATATTTTCACTGCTTAGATCTAAGGTTGTAAAAAATACATTGCTCGCAATGTCCCATCATTGCAGTGAGAGGGAAGTTTTGTCAATTTGCCAAACATTTTTTTTCTCTCTCTGCAAGAATTGGGCACTAGCACAGAGGTTGAAACCTTTACCACTGCAGGCTGCTGATCTAAGCTATCAATCATGGAGTCATTGAGTACCAGCTGAATAATGCTGTGTGCCAAACTGGCGCTGATTACTCCATGTCTAACGAGCTGGGATTGTCACTACCAAAGGATCCTGGTTGTGTCACTGCAGTTTTATTACTGAGTTTGTGACTGATATCAGTTGAATGCAAGTCCCCCCCCGTCCCCGTTCCCCCCCCCCCCCCCCCCCCCGACAGAAATAACAAATTTATGATTCTGATAGGTTGTGTTATTTGAAAGTTTCAGGCATTTTCTCGATTTGGTAACATTATCCTGATGATAATGTTCGTATTCTCAATACCCATGGTAGAAAGTGGCCATTATAGACCTGAAGGAGAAGCGAGAGTGAGGATTAAAACACCAAGTAAACATGAGTAGATTCATAGAGATTTGACGAACAATGGGTCAAGAACTCTTTGGGGTGGATGAATTGCAAAGTATTGAGCTTGTAATTTATCCGTGTCCTACTTTCATAATGAAACTTTGCCATCTTAAAGCGCGTTTAAACAATTGCTGCAAAACAACTGTCGTTAAGTAGAGACACAAGGAACTGCAGATGCTGGAATCTAGAGCAAAAACCAGAGTGCTGGTGGAACTCAGAGGGTCAAGCAGCATCTGTGGAGGAAATGCACAAGACATGTTTTGGTCAGGACCCTTCTTCAGGTGGAAGCCTGGAGAAGGGTCCCAACCAAAAATGGTGCCTATCTATTCCCACCACTGACACAGCCTCACCCACTGAGTTACCCCAGCACTTTGTGTTTTATTGATAAATTATAGACATGGTGAAGACCTGCTATGCATGAAAGGACAAACACTGGAGGTAACAAGATGAACGAGTTGCCCGTTAGAATGATGTTAAATGAAGGAGTGTTGGTCAGAGAACAGAAAAAAATCAGCACTGATTTCTCATTATTTCCGGAAGATTTGTATCTGCAAGGCATAGCTTTAAAGTCTCACCTGAAAGATGGCGTGTTTTACAAATGAACATTTCTACTTCACTGACCTGTAATTTAGTTTATCAAAATCATTACTCTTGAGTCTTCATGTTTGATTTCTTCATAGAGTCTTATAGTGTGGAAACAGGCCCTTCGGCCCAACTTGCCCACACTGGCCAACATGTACCACCTATATTAGTTCCACCTGCCTGTGTTTAGCCCAAATCCCTCTAAACCTGTTCTATCCATGTACCTGTCCAAATGTTTCTTAAACATTTTGATAGTACCTGCCTCAACTCCGGCAGTTTGTTCCATACGCCCACCACCCTTTGTGTGAAAATGTTACTCCTTGGGTTCCTATTAAATCTTATCCCTCACCACATCTCGCCCCCCCCCCTCGCCTTATCTTTCCCCCCTCACCTTACTCATTTTGCCTCCCCTCCTCATTTTGCAAAGTGAGTAAACGGGAAGCAAGCTCTCTCATAGGTAGTCTAATCAATTTATTGTTTTCCCAAATATATTAGGCTTCAATACAGTCTTTAAATTCATCTGCTTTAGTGCACCAAGATGCTTGTAAATAAGGTAAAACAGTGGAAAGGTTGAATGTCTGTGGCCTGTTTTGAGGGTGTGTTCAAATGGGGAAAGAATTGAACATGTCAATCGATTTTCTTCTGGAGCTGAACGAAAGGAGTATGTTCTTAATGCACTTGGAGAGTGCAGGCGCGATCAATTGATTCAAGTATCCAGTTCATGTCTGGATTCAAAATATATTGTCTGCAGTTCTTTATAGTAATTATCCTTCTTATCTTTCTTTTTGATTGCTTATGTCCTCCATTCTCAGAGAATGAATGTGAAATACAGCTGAATGTAGTCAGTATGTTCCTGAAACAGTCATGTTTCTGATAATTCAGGTGGATTTATGCTACATTTTAACATTTGCATGCAATGTACCCTACAATGCATATTTATCAGGCAACTGCATCAATCCCACCACAACCAGAGAGCAGTGCTAATACCTATCTACCTCTTTGATGATCCTCGGACTATCCTTGATCGGACTTTGCTGGCGTTACCTTGCACTAAACGTTATTCCCTTATCATGTATCCATACACTGTAAATGGATCGATTGTAATCACGTATTACCTTTCTGCTGTCTGGTTAGCATGCAACAAAAGCTTTTCACTGTACCTCGGTACACGTGACAATAAACTAAACTGAACTGATTTCAAGTATAAATGTACCTTTTTAATTTTAATCCAATTTCTCAATGTTTCCTCCTTCGCCAATACTACACAATAATTTGCCAAGACTAGAGCACAGATTACTTTTGGAAATATCTACTTTATTGCTATTGCATTGGAAGCATGTTGATTGAAATACCTTGCCTTTTGATAATTCATCTTCATGTAAATCAAATCAGTTGAGCTGTTTACTGGGCCCTGGCTTTTATCCTCTATGCTGCTATAATTTAATTGTATGCCACATAACAGTGCTTCTTGCAATAAATTGCTGTAATGTTTCCAATTTCTCTCATCGTTTTGTGCTTGTTTCTTGTTTTTTTTTTAAGTTATGGAGTACGCATGCTCCACTTAAACAGGGGAAAAAGTGTCAGAATCCAATTTAAATTGAAGAGGGCCGACAGAGAACTCTCGTGATCAACTGAAGAAAGATCTGACAAAATAAGCATTAGCAAGGCATAAGGAAAACTAACAGATGATATAACGATAAAAAAATCACAACACTTCACGAGTAATGATAATATGCATAATAGTCAGATGCATAAAATACAATTATCAAAATCCTTTCCCAAGAGAAGACAATTATCGGTTTGTAGATTGTTGTGGTGTGCACAAAGTGGCTGATAGTTGATTATGGGCCTGTCCCACTTATGTGACTTTTTCGGCGACTGCCGGCACCCGTCATAGGTCGTTGCAGGTCGTCGAAAATGTTTCAACATGTTGAAAATCCAGCAGCGACCAGAACAAGGTACGACACTTTGGGCGACTAGTCATGACCATACAGGCTTCACCCCACGACATGCCGCCGGCATATCGCCTTTATGGTCATGAGTAGTCTCCTCAGTTGCCCAAAGTGCCGTAGCGTCTTTCTGGTCGCCGCTGGATTTTCAACACGTTGAAAATTTTCGGCGACCTGCGACGACCTATGACGGGTGCCGGCAGTCGCCGTAAAAGTCGCATAAGTGGGACAGGCCCATAATTCTCTGCATGGGGCATTACTGTGCCAGAGAAGATAAGCCCTGGAGTGGTGAACGATAGGATGAATGATGTAATGGTTAACAACTTTGCATTCAGGTAAATTATTTCTGGTATGGTGAGGTAAGGCCACTACTGATGCATCTGAAGAAGTGTTTTAAGTATATGACAAAGGTTAAAATGACTGTAGGATATTATTTAACAGTGCCCAGTCAAGTAACCTTTTAAAAAAAAAAATGATGATTTACAAGCCTAACTTCTGTGGTTGCGGACATTTAAGACCTTTTCCAGCTTTTTAAGAAAATTAAAGGGCCTGTCCCACTTAGTAGACTTTTTAGGCAAGTGCAGGAGACTGCGCTCGCCACATGATCGTCACATGTTCGCTGGTGGTCTCTGGTGAGTTTCCTTCATGGTCGCGAGAAGTGGCCTCAGTATGGTCGCCGCAAATTTTTAAACATGTTGGAAAAAATCGATACTTTTGTAGTCGTAGGTGCAGTTGTAGTGGGGTCGCCATGTCGTTGTAGGTAGTCGAGCTAGTCGTTGGTAGTTTAGTTAATCACTTTTGCTGACCGGGTATTTTCATTGGCTCATGGGGGGAAAAAAACGTAAGCACGAGTTTTCAGAGCCAAGGAGAACCGACCGGTAATGTTAAATGCCCGCCAAACTTCAAGGCTGTGTATCTCTGGCTTATTAAATGGTGTCTGGCTTCTTAAAAGTGTCTCCACCCCTTCTCCCCCCTCTTTTAAAGGACTTACCGTATGCTGTGTTGCCATCTTAACCTTCCTGTTCATCGCAGTGTGTGTCTGTATCACCTTGACTTTGCACCTTGTGAATTTCAGACAGTGCTTCGCCACTTTCCCTGGCCCCCGCCTTTGCGATGTGTGTGTGTGTGTGTGTGTGTGTGTGTGTGTGTGTGCTCCACACTGACAGTCACGTTCCAGTTCACGGTTTTACAGGCGAACATGACACTCGCTGGCAGTCCGCTGAAAAATCACCTAAGTGGGACAGGCCCTAAATGCTCCCAATATATCTAGAAAATAAACCCAGCCAGCATGTAACAGAATAGGTAAATATGAATTATTTTAGGATGAAGCCGACATGATAATTGGGGGAGTGCACTGGTTTCACTGTGTTCTGTTAAGAAGAATGTTTTGCAAGATCTGCACAGGCGATTACTGGAGAATGAAATTTTTATCATAATTGAAACTTACCAAACTACGTTCAGAGTAGGATGATTGGAGACAGAGAATGGAATTTGTTCTCATTGTGATTGGAAAATGTCTGTTAGGTTACTGATGTTCATCTAATATATCAGTGATTTGCATACAAGGCCATAAGTGGTAGGAGCAGAATTAGACCATTCGGCCCATCAAGTCTACTCTACCATTCAATCTTGGCCGATCTATCTCTCCCTCCTAACCACATTCTCCTGCCTTTTCCCATAACCCCTGACAACCGTACTAATCAAGAATCTATCTCTGCCTTAAAAATATCCATTGACTTGGCCTCCACAGCTTTCTGTGGCAAAGAATTCCACAGATTGACCACCCTCTGACTAAAGAAATTTCTTCTCATCTCCTTCCTAAAGGAACAACCTTTAATTCTGAGGCTATGACCTCTAGTCCTATACCCTCCCACTAGTGGGAACATCCTCTCCACATCCTCAAGCTTAGATTCAGTGCCATCAATCTTCATAACTACATCAGACTGAAGGATGTAGATAACTCTTCAGACGTTCAAAGCAAACAGAAAATAGTAAAATGTTATAGGAGGGTTAGGTGCAATGGAATTTTATTTTATCCTCTGGACAGGATGCAGAAAAGATTTGCCAGATGGTTCCAGGAATGAGGGATTTCAGTGAAAAGATTAGATTGGAGAGGCTGGGTATTCTCTCCTTTGAGGGAAGAAGTTGAGAGGAGATTTAAATGAGTACAGGAGGATGATTGTTCAGGTGAATTAAATGGCAGGACGGTGTTCCCACATAGAGGGACCATGAAACAGGAAACAGAGCAACATTTGTGCATGAGAAAGGGGTTGGATGGATGTGAGGAAACATCTTTTTTTGTGTAAAGGTGGTTGCAGTTTTCAGTTAATTGAATGTAAGGGTGATGGGGCCAATCTGGGCTTTCAGGGGGAATTGGATAAGTACTTGAGGGGGTTCACATTTTGGACTATGGTGACAAAGCATGAGAAGGGAACTGATGGGATTTCTGAACTTGGAACTAGTTCTGACCTAGTAGACTAATAGACTCAGTGCCATTACCATTCTTTGATTCCATGATGTTGCTTTCACAACCTGTGGTTGTTAAAATCAGTTGGGGTTGGACTGGTCTGACAAACCGGCTATAACAGTGTAGTAATAATAAGGAACTGCGGATGCTGGTTTATACCAAAGATAGACACAAAAAGCTGGAGTAACTCAGTGGGTCAGGCAGCACAAAATGGCTGATTTTTGATTAATTCTCTGCATTGGGCATTACTGTGTAAGAGAGAAGATAAGCGCTGAAGTGGTTGATGATAGGATGAATGATGTTATGGTTAACAACTTTGTCTTCAGGTGAATTAGTTCAGGTATGGTGAGGTGCGGATACCTCTACTTTCCCTCTCCCCTGAATCTCAGTCTGAAGAACGGTCTCAACAGAAACATCACCTATTCCTTTTCTCCGGAGATGCTGCCTCACCCACTGAATTACTCCAGATTTTGGTGTCTATCTCAACCTATACTATCAATCTAAAAATGCCTTTGCGAAAGTACTCAGCTCTTTCTCTTCTGCCATCTCCTTATGAATTGTGTGACTTAGTGCGGTATTTGTCCTACCAGAATTTATCACTTTTTCATTTTGTGCATTAATATTCATCTTCTGCGTGTCAATATCCTTTAGAAACCTATCACCAGCCTCCTCGCTGTTGACTATTATTTTAAGAGCTGTGTCATCTAAAGTTGTTGAAATTGTCACCTCTCCGTGAAATCCAAATTACTGCTATATAGCAGGAAAAGCAATGGTCTTATCACCAACCTTCAGACTGGGGGAAAAAACATTATTTTCAGTCACAAACCCAATTTCCTATCTACGCAGCCCAATGGCTTTTATTCAATGGGCTACAAATATTCTGACACATATTTTGCAGCCCCAATACATTCTGCTCTGTTATTTCATCAAGAAATTCATTAGCGTGAGGTAAACGTGATCTTTCTTTCACACATTCATACTGGCTTCCATTAATTAATCCATACTCATCCCAGTTTCTGTTAAAGTTGTCCTGTAGAATTGTACTTTAAAGCATCCTGCAAACTTAAAAAGAACAACCTTTAGCTGTAGTGTGGGAAGGAATGCTGGTTTACACTGAAGATGGACACAAAATGCTGGAGTGACTCACCAGGTCAGGCAGCATCTCTGGAGAAAAAGGAATAAATGACATTTTAGGTTGAGATCTTTATCAACCTGAAACGTCACCTATTCCTTTTTTCCGGAGATGCTGCCTGATCCGCAGAGTTACTCCAGCATTTCAGTCAATCTTTAGCTATTGTTTTTCTTCGCTCTTCTTTTGGCTTGGCTCAAAAAGGCTGGCAGCATCATCAAGGACCCACACCATCCTGGCCACACACTCATCTCCCTACTACCTTCAGGTAGAAGGTACAGGAGCCTGAAGACTGCAACGACCAGGTTCAGGAACAGCTACTTCCCCACAGCCATCAGGCTATTAAACCTGGCTCGGACATAACACTGAACTTTACTAGCCAATACTGTTATTTGCACTTTATCAGTATATTGACCATTGTGTATATATTTATAGAATGCCTTGTAGTAAATGCCTACTATGTTCTGTTGTGCTCAAGCAAAGCAAGAATTTCATTGTCCTACCAGGGACACATGACAATAAACTCACTTGACTTGACTTGACTTGACTTCTTTTGAATATTTTGCAATTCATGAATTCTCCAGCTCTCTACATTCTGAAATATGAAGGTCTGGTGGAGAATATGAATATTAGTTTGGAGTTCTTACAGTTTTGGTTGGAGTTAGATGATATGGTTTGTTGGATTGTACTGTGGATGCAACCAATGGCACAGTCTGACACGTTTGGATACTTTTTTATTGATCATGATTAATGAAGTGCCATGGAACTTTATGTAACTTCACAATTAATTCCTCACACAGTGGCTCTTCTGATTAATTTCCGGACTGTCTCCTTCCTTAATCCTCCTGGCTCTCTGAAGACACAGGATATCCCTTCTATCTCGCCATTTCCATTCACCCATCCTTTCATTTATTTTAAAAAATCAACATTTATTAAAATATATATAAGAAGAAACAGTGCATGGCTTTCTTTATATTCACAGTGTTGTTCAGAGTGTACCTTCATTGTTTTCAGTTCTATACTTTTAAAGTGTGAGTATTTTCCACATACAGAGCATCATTTGCCATTCATGTGAACCTGTTTAATTATTACAAACCTTCTAGTGTTTGAAAGGCTTTTACACAAGCCTTGGGTCTTCTCAGAATTCTATGGAGCTCATACTATATTATATATCTTGAGCCTTATGGCTAGTCTGCGAAAGCTCCACTTTAAGCAGAGATGGACAGCGTCAAACATTATGGGGCAGCTTGTGACTGATACTTGCTGTGCAGGATGGGATTTTGAGTTTTAGTTCAGTCATACAGCGCGGAACCAAGCAGCGACCAGCGATCCCCGCACATTAACACTATCCTACACACACTAGGACAATTTACACATACACCAAGCCAATTAACCTACATACCTGTACGTCTTTGGAGTGTGGGAGGAAACCGAAGATCTCGGAGAAAACCCACGCGGTCACGGGGCGAACATACAAACTCCGTGCAGACAGCACCTGTAGTCAGGATCAAACCCGGGTCTTTGGCACTGCAAGCGCTGTATGGCAGCAACTCTACCGCTGCACCACCGTGGCCACCGTGTGGATGCTGCTGTGATGCTTGAATCATTTTCATCCACTGCTTGCTGAGTTTTAGGCAGCCATCGCCAACTAAGATCCCTGCACCAGCTTTGTGCTGCTATCTAACTTAGTTTCCTTTGGGTTTAGAGAAGGTAAAATAATGAATCCCTGAAGAGTATAGGCCAGTGTGAGGATACATCAATAAAAAGAAAGACCAAATACATCAGATACATTTTATTATAAGGACATACATATATAGAAGTGTAGAGATCTACAGTAATCAAAGAAGATGACATCTCATAGTTGAGGTCAAAGAGATACCAGATTAAATGTTAGGAGCTTTAAAACAAAGTGCAGAAGAAACCCCTGGAGTTGTAGAGCTCACTAACGTGATCAGAATTGTTTTGTTTGAATAGGAGAAAATCTTTCTGATGGCTTGTCAGTGTCCAAGGACACAGATTTTATATACTTAGTAAAAGAACCAGAAGCAAATTGAGGAAAGAAAAGTTGAAGTGGTGAGTTGTATCCTGAGTCTATCTTCTCAGAAAGGTTGGTGGAAGCACCTTCATCAGCAGCCTTAAAAAAATGTATTGGATAGATTTTCTGATTTCATGTGGATAGCTGAATGAAGAAAGGTTGTTGCAGGAATATAACAGACTAAAAGTAACATTGAAGGTAGACAAAATAATGCTGGAGAAACTCAACGGGTGAGGCAGCATCTATGGAGAGAAGGAACTGGCGACGTTTCGGGTCGAGACACTTCTTCAGACTGATGTCGGGAGGGGGGGGGGTCGGGAAAAAGAAAGGAAGTTGGCGGAGACAGTAGGACTTGTGGGAGAACTGTGAAGGTGGAGGGGAGGGAGGGAGAAAGCAAGGGCTATCTAAAATTAGATGAGTCAATGTTCATACCGCTGGGGTGCAAACTACCCGAGCAAAATATGAGGTGCTGTTCCTCCAATTTGAGCTGGGCCTCACTCTGGCAATGGAGGAGGCCCAGGACAGAAAGCTCAGAGTGAGAATGGGAGGAGGAGTTGAAGTGCTGAGCAGCCGGGTGATCAGGTTGGGGTAACAGAATGGCACAACTCGTGGGCTTGCTGCCTCACATTTCCAGCGATTAGGATTCAATCCTCATCATTGGTGCTGTGTGTCTGTGGACTTCACATTCTTTTCCTATAATCACGTGAGACCATATCGCAAAAATGAATCAGTAGATTAATTGTAGACACAACGAACTGCAGATGCTGGTGCTGGAGTAACTCAATGGGTCAGGCAGCATCTCTGGAAAACATGGTTAGGTGAATTTTCAGGTCAGGAGATTAATTGCCTGTATAAAAAATGACCCATTTTGCCTAGCATGGACTCAGTGGGCTGGAGGGACTTTTCCATGCTCCATAATTTATGGGAACTATTTTTCTTATTATATTCTAGTACCCCTAAAGAATATT
The DNA here is from genome assembly GCA_038087875.1 of Malacoraja senta. Taxonomy (NCBI): domain Eukaryota; kingdom Metazoa; phylum Chordata; class Chondrichthyes; order Rajiformes; family Rajidae; genus Malacoraja; species Malacoraja senta. Next base: position 12,493,896 of record CM075988.1, read on the forward strand.
ACAATATTAAACCATTAAATATTTATTTTAGAAGAATTGTTCACAACAATTCATTTATTTTATCGAGAAATTTCTAAAGTTGGCAGTATTCGTTTTTAACAAAACGAATTATGTTAATTGCTCTACTTTATCCACCTCCTGCATTGCACAAACAATCTTGTAACATTTCTGCATGTCATGCTTTAAGTCTGAGCTTACATCTGACACTTCCACAGATGTGACTCCTGAAGAATCAAATGCTGTTACATTATGAGGTGCAATCGGTGGTTCAATTTCCAAGGATCTTTGAAGCTTTGTATTCTCTACAACTATGTTCATCCGTAACCCTCAGTATGCTGTGCTTCTGCTCTACATTCATCAGTCTCTTCTGTGTGTCCTCGGTTCACACAATCTTGGATTATTTTACAGATTTTTGTTGACAGTTTCAAGGAATGTTGAGATCACGATTTATTAGTGAGCAACTTTCCTCCCCTTGTGCCTGTTACCTTTCTTCAACCGTCAAAGTTATTATTTTTGTTCCCTTCTTTAACCTTAAACGGAACTATCTCATCATTTTTCTCACTAAAACTGTCTCACAATAATGTTGTTCCTCTTTTCCATATGAAATACTTTAATTTTTAACAACTTCCAAGACCCAAAAATGGCCTGGTATCTGGAGAAGCTGTAGTCACCTCCATTGACTGCTGTATGGGGATACAAGGTGTACACATTTCTTGATAATATATTTATTTTCGAACCTCTAAAGGGCCTGTCCCACTTTCATGACCGAATTCACGACCTCTGCCGAGTTTGCCCTTGACTCATACTCGCAGCATGGTCGTCACGAGGTCGTAGGAGGTCATAGGTAGGTCGTAGCAGGCCGTGATGCTAGTCGTAGGTACTCGTGGCATCAAGTAGGTTGTGGCGTTTTTCTAGCCTGATGAAAAATGTCCACGAGTAAAAAAGGTCGTGAATTAGGTCGTGAAAGTGGGGCAGGCCCTTAACTTGTCGTAATTATTAACCAATACAGCAATGGGCAGCATTGTATTTTATCTTTCCATAGAACCCCAAACAGATTGTTCATCACCTCTGTTTCTATTGATTTCAAATCAAGAATTGTTGCAGTCTTCCAATCTTGAATGCTTTTTTTCTATTTATATCAGATTTTGCACAAAATGTTGAACAGCAAAGTACGAACCCAATAAATTGCAAGGGAGAAAATGAAGGTTTATCTAAAGAAAGATTGATCCTTAGTAGATGCCAATAACAATCCCCATTGGAAACTGGAAAGATGCATTGATCAGACCTTTATTCCAGTCTAATACATAGGCTATCATTGTGCATGTCTGTCTTTTGCACACCTACATACAACTGTGTGTTTGTGAATGACAATTATTTTTTAGAAAGTAAATGATTGCGGAATTGCATTCAGATAACCATTGCAGCAGCAGGTACAATATTAGCTTGACATGCTAGCTAAGCTAAATGGGGCAATGTTCCTGGTATTTTTTGATTCCAAGAATCAGCCCCACAGAATGTCACGGGGATAATTTAAAGGGCTAACTAAATATGACATTTCAGTTGCGAGAGGAAACTGAAGGATAAAATAACAATTGCTCAAAAGGCAGCAAAGGACACCACAGGCAGAAAAAATGCACTTCAAAGAAAATTGCCTGTAATCTTGCACATGGTTTCCATAGAAATGAAAGAGAACTATTTTGACACCTGATGCCTACATTTTTTGAAGAGATAAATTTGTTTATGCACACATTCATGAGCAGATTCTTTTTTCTCACATGCACACGCAGTCGCGCATTGTGCCTCCTACTCCACCACTGCATGTGTGTAGGCACATGCGCCCACACTCACAGTTCTGATCATTTGTGAAGCCATTTCGGTCAATAGCAGCGATGGACTGAGTGACCTCTTTCATGTCTTCAGAACAGAGAAACCCAGCACACGTGTTTCTTTATTGTATTTTATGCGCTTCGTGACTGATCTTCAATAAACTTTAGACATGCCGGTCACCCCTACAGTATGAGGGGGTTGTGTTCCTGGAAAATGGGTACATTGCAATTTGCCATCATCTTCTTCTTCTTGCGTATGGCGTGTACAGCCTAAAGTTGTAGGTCAACTTGTTCTATTTGATTTTTTGTTTGTGCACGTCAGGTTGATTGCATTCGTCGAAACAGGGTGGACCACGTGAAGGTTGCAATCTCCCACCCCATTTTCCATCATGTAAAGGGAAACATTAACAGAGTCATAAAGTCATACAGGCCCTTTGCCATCAAGATCCAGCATTCTCCTTGCAGTGGAGTTCACTTTTCCATTTGTGCTTGATGTCATCTCGTTGACTAAGCAGCCAATCCAACTGAAACATTCCCTCGGACACCACATCAGGAAGTAAAATAAGTTAATAAATACATTCACTTTTTGGTTCATTAAACATTTAAATATCCACTCATCCTCACTGGAAATTGTCAAACCTATTCCTCACACGCAGATCATGCCACATTGCTTTGCATATTCTAAAGCTGTTGGAACAGAGTCAAAACCATTTAGCTGGTCATTGTCAGGATGTAGAACATGATAATACTCTTCACCACCGGGATTACTTCAGGACAAAGGGGAAATTGTACACCTGTTTTAATTGCCGGCACTGTTAGAGGTTGACCATGCAATTAATATTTTTAGCAACAGATTACAAAACGGTGTCAATTGAAAGTGCTGCCCAAAGATTATCAACTCCTGCTGAGAAGCGCCGTTGTCTCCAGCATTCATTATCATTTCTGTGTAGCACAATGTAATTATTTTTAGTCGAGACCTTGAAAGTTTAAGCTAAGTAATTTTTCTAACAGTGCAATCTGATGATGGTAGCTTTAGGTTAATAATGTGACACATGACTTGATTCATTTATTCACATTCATCACTGACATTTGTATCGGGATCCCATCCTCATCGAAAAGAGTATAAAATCTTTCTGGAGGAAACATCAGTGTTACTTTCAAAAGATTAGAAATAACAGCTCGTACATCTTTAATTACTATTTGCCAGCTGAGTGATATTTATGGGTTAAGGAGAAAAAGAAAGGTGTGCCACCTTGTTTAGTAACACAAAGACAACAATAAATTATTCATCCTTGCAAGGAAAACCTTAATAAAGGACATATGAAATATGAGGCCTGCCATCCTTCATAATGAGACTCAGTTATCAGCAGTTTTATCATTGCTCTACCTGAAATAAAAGTATAACTGCAAGACAGAACAGGACAACTTTTGGTTTGAAACAACATTATTCTTTTGTGTTTTTATATTAAAAATCAGCTGAAATTTATTCAAGGATTGACTTGATCCTTTCAGGTGGAGTGCTGGATTGGCAGGCGAGAACTGTTTCGCCACTGAAGAAGGGTTTCGGCCCAAAACGTTGCCTGTTTCCTTCGCTCCATAGATGCTGCTGCACCCGCTGAGTTTCTCCAGCATTTTTGTGTACCTTCGATTTTCCAGCATCTGCAGTTCCTTCTTTAACACTGTTTCGCCACTGTTGGAAGGGGAAGGGGAGTAACATGGAAACAAGTGATAGGATTATTGGTTTCACCTGTTTCTGGGGGTGTTCAATTGTCTTTTGATTCCCCGCAGAGCATTGTGAAATAATGACCAAATGGTTGTTGAAACAGGGCAGTTCACTTCAGGGAAGATGCACGAAGATGAGACCTAGGCAGTTGCTACCAAGAGAACAATTCATTTCTGATGTGTGGGAAGGAACTGCAGATGCTGGTTTCAACTGAAGACAGACACCAAAAGCTGGAGTAACTCAGCGGGACAGGCAGCACCTCTGGCGAGAATGAATGGGTGACATTTCAGGTTGAGACCCTTCTTCAGGCTAGTCAGGGGAAAGGAAAATTAGTGATATAGACAATGATATATAGAGATAAAGAACAATGAATGAAAGTTATGCAAAAAAGTAAGGATGATAAAGGAAAGAGGCCATTGTTAGCAGTTTGTTGGGTGAAAATGAGAATCTGTTGCGACTTGAGTGGGGGAGGGATGGAAAGAGAGGGAATGCCGGGGTTACTTGAAGTTAGAGAACTTTGTGCTCACCATTCCTCAAATGCCAAAATTAATTATGTAGCCAAATGGCAGCATCACACACTGCCATGGCTGCCATTAGTCCGGTGGTTGCTGAGGAGAAGAGCCCTGAGATGGAGTGAATAGGGATTTAAGAAATTAGATGCATATACATTTTTACGGATCTGAAAACCCAGAAGATTTACAAGGCCAGGAATACAAAGAGTTTGACAGGACCTCATGAAAGTTGTCTGCTCCTGGAATGAAAATCTGTTTGCAATTGAGCAAGTTTCATCCTTTCATTACAGGCTGGGTGAGCTGTAGACTACACTTCAAGGGAGCTTGTTCATCAAATAAGAGATTCATTTAATGTTAACTTAAAATCAGTGTTGGCAAAGCAGCATGTATGTGATTGGAAATTGTCAACGGGACGTTCCTGATCTGATTATTGGTGATCTATATTACTGGTGACAATTAAAATGTGGAGAGACTCACTTGGTTTGTATTTGAAGGCTGGTGATCTTACAGACTCAGTTTGCTGATGATGCTTTTGAGGGGCAGTGAGCAGGACATCCATCAGTAGTCATTCACAAAGCTCAATCTCTAGTTGTATTGGATTCAGGTCGAGACCCTTCTTTACACTGACCTGCTGTGGTGTGATTAGAACTCTGGTGTCTGGATTGTCAAACCAGTTCTCTAGATTGTTGCTTTGGTATTTTAACCAGGATATGGTTACTTTAGAAAGACGAGCAGCGTAAGATGTTGTAAAATATCGCCAGCAGGAAGCAGTGAGTGGAAAGGCTGCTGGCTTTCACTGAGATATTACCTAAATGTGACATCTTGCATTGCAAAAAAAAATTACAGAGTGCCAAGATCGTAAAGCATTCTTAGCAGAGGCCTGAACTTGCCTAACTCGTCAACCAGCAATGTGGATTCTGTGAGCTGCACAAGAGGAGGAAAATATTAAAATAACATGTGAAGTTGGAAAATGATCTTGCTTTAGGTCAGATCTTGAAGCTGCAATGGAAGAAGAATTGTCACGTTGAGGTGATAGTTCAGTGACATTCAGCTGCTTTTTGCCTTCTGCAACTACCTTCTACTCATATTCCATGGATTCTATGCTGCTCATATAAACAACTGTGGCACAGCGGTAGAATTGCTGCCTTACAGCGCCAGAGACCTGGTGCAGTCTGTCCGGAGTTTGTACGTTCTCCCTGTGACCATGTGGGTTTTCTCCGGGTACTGCATTTTTCCTCCCACTCTCCAAAGACGTATAAGTTTGTTGGCTTAATTGAGTTTGGTAAAAATTGGATAATTGTCCCTAGCGTGTAGGATAGTGCTGTTATACAGGGGTGATCGCTGGTCAGTGCGGGATTAAGGGCCCGTTTCCACACAGTATCTCTAAAGAATAAAGTCTACATTAATGGTGCGGTGGTATTGCCAGCTTCTTGAAGTAATGCAATAACAATCCAGAGGGCTGGACAAAATGCAGATGTCTAAATTCAAGTCTCACCATGGCAACTGTGAAATTTAATATCCTAGAATTAAACAAAAAAAAGCTAGTCTTAAAGATGTGTGGAAGAGATAGAATAGAATAGGCAACTTTGTTATAAAGAGAAATGGTCAGCCTGCAGAAATGCTACTGCACCAACAGATTGCATTGTGTCCAGCCTAACCTTGCCTTCTGGCTGAAAATGATGGCAATAATTCTACTGTATTTGGATGGGTACTGAAATAATGAATAATGTTGAAGCTGCTGACGATAAATGTGGGAAGACCAGAATGAATATATGCCTATAGGTATCCAATCAGCTATGAAAGTGAGAGAAAGGGAGAAACATGATAGAAGATCTTGGAAAAGTTTTTTTTTTTAAATCAGTCTAGTTTAGAAATACAGCATATAACCAGGGCCTTCAGCCCACTGGGTCCAAGCCGACTATCGATCACCCTTTCACACTCATTCAACATTTTTTCACCTTCCAATTCCCGACACACAAGGGGCAATTTACCAGAGGCCAAATGATCTACAGACACTTTGTGATGTGGGAGGAAACCAGAGCACCCAGAGAAAATCCATGTGGTCACAGGGAGCATGTGCAAACTCCGTACAGACAGCACCCGAGGTCAGGATTGAACCCGGGTCTCTGGCGCTGTGACGTAGCAGCTCTATAAACTTTGCCACTGTCACCCGTCAATTGCATGCTGAAAATCCGAAATTAAAGCAGAATTTGCTTCCAGTGACAGGCAAGGCGATTTCTGAGGCGAGAGAACCAGAATTAAGCTATTACCTCGGTAATAAACTAAACTAAAATAATCTCACCATTCCAGTTTTCCTTTGTTTTCTCTATTCTCGAATGCTTTCAATTGATCTGCATATCCTCCAGGCAGATTCTGTATTTAAATAACTTTCACCACCCTCTGTCAGCCAACACCAGCTGTGCCATTCAGTCTGCTGGGTTGCCATTCAGTCTCATGCCTTCGCTTATGTTCTCCTGGCCCTTCCCCTTTCCGGCCTCCTTCTAACTACAGTCCATCAACCTAAAACATTGACTCTCCATTTTCTCTCTACAAATGCTTCCTGGAGTGCTGAGCATTTTCAATATTTATTAAAGAAGGACTAGGAATTCTTAACCAGTGTAGCAGTTGTGGTTCACCTGGAGAAAAGTAAAGGGCCTGTCCCACTTTCACGACCTAATTCACAACCTTTTTTACTCGTGGACATTTTTCATCAGGCTAGAAAAATGCCCCGACCTACTTGATGCCACGAGTACCTACGACTAGCATCACGACCTACCTACGACCTCCTACGATCTCCTACGATCTCATGACGACCATGCTGTGAGTATGAGTCAAGGGCAAACTCGGCAGACGTCGTGAAAGTGGGACAGGCCCTTAAAAAATAAATATTTCTACGTGCGCATAGGTCGATACATATGATATTGTGGGAAGGACCGTTGATGTAGAATATCTCACACATCAGAGACTTTGCTGCTTTGTTTCAATACCAGGATAGGCAGATTTTCAACAAAAGATGGAGATACTGCTTTTAGCTCGCAATCTCCCAGGTATATTAATTCCGTGCATAATTTTCTCCCTGGAAATGAGTGGAATTATCGCTGTCTGAAAATTCACCATGTCATTCAAAACTTATTTTTAAGCAGTGAAGGTTCAATGTCTGAAATGCTAACCTCCCTATTGGCCCAAAATGCTATTTTACTCCAACATGAGTCGAATGCAAGGGAAAACATTTAAGCATCCAGCTGGTCTCCTAGGGAAGAAAGGGTATCGGATTTTTGGGTCCAATAGATTAGAATATTACATTGTGTAGGAAGGAAATGCAGATGCTGGTACAAACCGAAGATAGACACAAATTGCTGGAGTAACTCAGCGGGACAGGCAGCATCTCTGGAGAGAAGGAATGGGTGACGTTTCAGATCGAGATCCTTCTTCAACCTGACCCGCTGAGTTACCCCAGCATTTTGTGTCTTTCTTTAGAATATTACATTGATGGTTCATAACTACTATAATAACAGTTGCATTTTGCTGCATTTATCCACGCTAATGTGTAGTTATTACACAAGCTATGAGTTACGTGAGTTTAGTTCAGAGATACAGCGCGGAAACAAACCTTTCGATCCGTCTAGATGGCGATGACCACCAATCACCCGTTCCCATTTTATCATCCATTCCAAACTTGGGGCAATTTACAGATGCCAATTAACCTACAAACCTGCACGTCTTTAATGTGTGGGAGGAAACCGGAGTCTTTTGCCCAGAGTAGGGGAATCGAGAGGATATAGGATTGAAGGTGAGGGGGGAAAGATTTAATAGGAACCTGTGTGGTCGCTTTTCACACAAAAGGTAGTGAGGATATGGAACGAGTTGCCGAAGGAGGTAGTTGAGGCAGGTACAGTTGCAATGTTTAAGAAACATTTGGACAGCTGCATGGATAGAACAGGATTAGAGAGATATGGGCCAAAAGCAGGCAGGTGGAATTGGTGTAGATGGTCCCACTTACCTGCGCTTGGTCCATATCCCCCCAAACCTGTCCTATCCATGTACCTGTCTAACTGTCTCAAAAAAATGGGACAGTTCCAGCCTCAACTACCTCCTCTGGCAGCTTGTTCCATACACCCACCATCCTTTGTGTGAAAAAGTTACCCCTCGGATTTCTATTAAATCTTTTCCCCTTCACCTTGAACCTATGTCCTCTGGTCCTCAATTCCCCTACTCTGGCCAAGAGACTGTGCATCTACACAAATTATTCCTCCCATGCTTTTGTATAAGATCTCTATAAGATCCCCCCTCTATAAGATCCCCCCTCTATAAGATCCCCCCTCATCCTCCTGCGCTCCATGGAATAGAGTCCCAGCCTATTCCAGGGACAATGCAGGAGTGGGAATGTGAATTAAAACTGGCAACAGAGGACCATGACGGATGTAGCTCTTCAATGCAATCACCTAGTCTGTGTTTGGTCACAGCAAAGTACAGGAGGCCACATCAAGATCACCTAATGCAGTAGACGAGGTTGGAGGAAGTGCAAGTGAATCTCTGTCTCATCAGGAAGGGCCATTTAGGTCCTTTGATGTAAGTGAAGGAGATGGTGTAGGGCCAGGTGCTAAATCTCCAACGATTGCAGGCAAAGATGCCTGGATAAGGGGAGAGATGTGTGGGGAGATGATGAGCGAACCAGAGAGAGTGGTCCCTGTTGAGAGCAGAAAGAGGTGTGGAGGATTTTTTTTTTTTGTTTCCCAGTGAAATATCCAATGTTAAAAAAATACATATTATTCCACTGTTAATCAAAAACTTAATTTAAACATTAGAAATGCATTAAAAATGTGGGTTAGTTTTAAGGAAGCTTCTCCTCCATGGAAAAAAAATACTGGCTGGAAACTTATTCTAAAATCCATCAACAGAGATTTGAACCTTCAGGGAATTTGTCAGAGAGATTTATGAATTGCCAGAACGACAAAGGCAGGAAACAAATTAAGGGGCTCAGAAATGTGATTGCAGCTGTTAGCATTACGGCATTCAGCATGTAATATTCTTGCTACCTGCTCAATACCAGGGTGATGCACCAGTCGGTGCTATTCATTTACTGTGCTCCATTTTTGCTGGTGAGAGAGGGGAAGGGAAGATTATCAGATGACTGAGTCACTTAAAGGCAACTGCCAATTCCTAAAGCCAGTTTGCCCAATTTACTAAAGACCAAAGCATATTCTAATAATGATTTTAGACACAAAATCATAAGTATGTTTTTCAGAGGGGCCAGTTGAAGAATAAAGAATATTTGGATTTAAAGAATAGCACTCAGAGTTGATCGACCTGAGAGAGTCAGGAAGAAATACATTTAAATGAAAGTAGACACAAGAACTGTAAAAGTCGGAAACATATGCAAAAAACACAACGTGCTGGAGTAACTTAGCAGGTCCGGTAAAATTACTGGCAATGTTTCGGGTCAGGTCCCTTCTACAAATAAATGAATGTTATAATACAGTTGTGCAAGGTACAGAATGCTAAACTCTTATTGGTATCCAGAAGTTTTATACTGTTTCACATATAATCACGATACTTTCATATCTGGTTTCATTTCAACAGTTTACATTCATAGAGTCATAGAGTGAAACATTGTGGAAACAGGCCTTTCGGCCCAACACCGGCCAACAATGTCCCAGCTACATTAGTCCCACTTGCCTGCGCTTGGTCCATATCCCTCCAAACCTGCCCTATCAATGTACCTGTCTAACTGTATCTTAAACAATGGGATAGTCCCAGCCTCAACTACCTCCTCTGGCAGCTTGTTCCATACACCCACCACCCTTTGTGTGAAAAAGTTACCCCTCGGATTCCTATTAAATCTTTTCCCCCTCACCTTAAACCTATGTCCTCAGGTCCTCGATTCCCCTACTCTGGGCAAAAGACTCCGTGCATCTACCCGATCTATTCCTCTCATACACCCCTATAAGATCACCCCTCATTCACCTGCGCTCCATGGAATAGAGACCCAACCTACTCAACCTCTCCCTATAGCCCACACCCTCCAGTCCTGGCAACATCCTCGTAAATCTTTTCTGATCCCTTTCAAGCTTGACAATATCTTTCCTATAACATGGTGCCCAGAACTGAACACAATATTCTAAATGCAATCTCATCAATGTCTTATACAACTGCAACATGACCTCCCAACTTCTATACTCAATACTTTGACTGATGAAGACCAAAGTGCCAAAAGCCTTTTTGACCACCTTTATCTACCTGCGACTCGACCTTCAAGGAACCATGCACCTGTACTCCTAGATCACTCTGTTCTACAACACTACACAGAGGCCCACCATTCACTGTGTAGGTCCTGCCCTTGTTCGACGTCCCAAACTGCAACACTTTACACTTCTCTGTATTAAATGTCATCAACCATTCCTCCGCCCACCTGGCCAATCGATTCAGATCCTGCTGCAATTGTTCACAACCATCTTCACTATCTGCAAAACCACTAACTTTCATATCATCATCAAACTTGCTAATCTTGCCCTGTATGTTCTCATCCAAATGTAGATGACAAACAGTAATGGGGCCTAGCACTGAATCTTGAGGCACACCACTAGTCACAGGCATCTCGTATGAGAAGCAGCCTTCCACCATTACCCTCTGCTTCCTTCCATGGAGCCAATTTGCTATCCATTCAGCTATCTCTCCTTGGATCCCATGCGATCTAACCTTCCAGAGCAGCCTATCATGCGGAACTTTGTTGAACGCCTTAATGAAGGCCATATACACAACATCTACAGTTCTGCCTTCATCAACCTTTTTGGTCACGTCTTCAAAAAAATCAATCAGATTTGTGAGACACAACCTCCCACGTACAAAACCATTATGACTGCCCCTAATCAGCCCTTGCCCATCTATTTGCCTGTATATACTATCCCTCAGAATACTCTCCAGTAACTTACCAACCACAGATGTTAAGCTCACCAGCTTATAATTTCAAGCAATTTCCCTGCAGCCCTTCCCTGCAGCCCTGCTTGCCACACTCCAGTCTTACGGCACCTCTCCTGTATTTACGGACGACTCGTAAATTTCAATCACGGCTCCCGCAATTTCCTCTCTAGTTTCCCACAATGTCCTCGGATATATCAGATTAGGCCCTGGAGATTTGTCTTCCTTCAAACATGACACTACCTTCAGTACTTCTTCAACAATAACTTTGACTGCTCTCAAGACACTTCCAGTGACTGCTCCAATTTCCTCCGTCCTACTGTCTTTCTCCTCGGTAAATTCAGAGGAGAATACTCATTTTGGACCTTGTCCATCTCCTGCCCTTCACTCTAACGGGAATGTACACATCCTGAGTTTTCTTCAGTACACTTTTAAAAACATCCCACTTGGCCGATGTTCCTTTCCCATCTAATAACCTGCTCCAGTCAACTTGAGCGAGACCTTTTCTCATACTCCCAAAGTTGGCCTTACCCTAGTTGAGCATTTTAACACGTGGACCCTCTCCATCCCTATCCATAACTATCTTAAACCTTTTCGAACTGTTGTCACTGGTCCCAAAAGGCTCCTCCACCCACACTTCATTAACTTGCCCATCATAATTTCCCAATACTAGATCCAGCGTTGCCCTCTCATGTGTGAGGGCCTCCACATACTGTTTAAGAAAACTCTCTTGAACACTTTTGAGGAATTGCACCACATCTGGACCCTTGCTATGATTTTCCCAGTCCATATTGGGAAAGTTAAAATCCCCTACTACAACAACCTTAATTGACCTGCAGCTGTCTGCAATCTCCCAGCACATTGGTTCTTTTAATTTCTGTTGACTATTCGGGGGTCTGTAGTACACCCCCAACAAGGTGATCATCCCTTTCTTGTTCCTCAGCTCCTCACATATAGCCTCACTAGATGAACCGTTCGTAATGTCACCTCTGAACACAGTCGTAACATCCTCCTTAACCAACAATGCAACCCCCCTCCTCTTTTTCCCTCACCCCTGCCTCAGCTCCTGTACCCCAGAACATTGAGCTGCCAGTCCTGCCCCTCCCTTAACCAGGTTTACACAACATCTCAGTCGTTTGTACCTATCCATGCCCTAAGCTCCTCTGCCTTACCCGTCAGGCCCTTTGCATTAAAATACGTGCAGTTGAAACCAAACCTCCTTCCTCGCTCTCCACCTTTCACCTGCCTATTCTGTCCACTAACGTTTCCCATACCATTCTCCATACCATCTTCTAGCCTCTCATGTGCCTCTGTCCTGCAAGAGATCCCACCCCCTGCCAATCTAGTTTAAACCCTCCCACGTAGCATTAGCAAACCTTCCTGCTAAGATGTTGGTCCCCATCCAGTTTAGGTGCAACCCGTCCCTTTTATACAGGTCACCCGGAAGACATCCCAATTATCCAGAAATCTGAATCCCTGCCCCCTGTACCAACTCCTCAGCCACACATTCATTCTCCTTATCTTCCTATTCTTACCTTCACTAGCACAAAGTACTGAAAGCAATCCTGAGATCACTACCCTGCAGGTCCTGCTTTTCAGTCTTCTACCCAATTCAGTAAATTCTTGTTGCAGAACCTCCTTCCTCTTCAGACCTATATCATTTGTGCCAACATGCACAACAACCTCCGGCTGCTCCCCCTCACACTTGAGGATGACGTGCAGCAGCTCGGAGACGTCCTGTACCCTGGCACCAGGGAGACAACTCACCATCATGGAGTCTCGCCTGCTGCCGCAGAATCTCCTGTCCGCACCTCTGATTGGTTGGAATCACAGCCCTAGCTACCACTCAATCTTGTCATGTTGTCCGCTTCCAAGAGGGCGTACCTGTTTTTAGTAGGTACAGCCACCGGGGTCTCCTGCACTCCACGTTTACTAATTCTCACAGTCACCCACCTTTGCTCTTCCTGTATCCTTGGTGTGACAATCTCACTGTAGGTCTTGTCCAGGAAACTCACGTTTTCCCGGATGGCCCTGAGATCATCCAACTGCTCCTCCAGTTCCCCAACACATTTATGCAGGAGCTGCACCTGGACATAATTTCTGCAAGTGTAGTTTCCAGAAGCACCAGTGTGTTTACTCAATTTAGGTAAACTTGTCAGTGAGTTCGACATAGTGCTGATCTTTCAGCCTTGACAAGTTTAATGTTACCTGGAAGGTTCAGATTTACTCCAGAAGTTTGCCATAAAAGAACAATACCTGCACTATTTTACTTTGTGAGATGCTTATCCTCACTTATAATTATTTACCCAAATAGAAAATGCCGGAAATACTTGACGGATGAGGCATTACCTGTGAACAGGGAAATATTGCTAATATTTTATGACAATAAACTTTTATCTGGTGGAGGGTCATTCATCTGAAAAATGAGCTTTGTTTCTCTCGTCAAATGTGTTGCCTAACCTGCTGAGTGTTTCCAGCAATTTCTGTTATTTGGAATTCCAGCATCTGCAGTATTTAGTTTTGGCCATTATTATTAACCCTAATTATATTTCATCCTCACACATTTGTTTATTATGGCTGCTGATTATTTTATAATTCTTCTCAAGCACCTGCATGATTTAATCATTGAATCCGCGAAGACTTCACACCTGAGCTCAATTGTAAATCAGTATTTCAGTGAATTAAATTTACCCCGGTTGAAACCCAATAGAATGTGCTCCATTATTTAGCTTGAGTGGCTATGTATCTCACACAAACGACAAATCTCTCTGAAAGAAAAACAAATCAGTGGTGCATTTTGTCAAAGAGTGTAATAGATTGACGATGCGAAGGATTATTGCATTGTGACAACTGCCACTGGCCATGTTTGAAGCAGAGACCTATCTACGAGGAGAGGCAACAACAGTTGAGTTAATCATTGTAGGTTAGTCTTGTCATCCTTCTGCAGACTGGTTATAGACTATTATTGAGAAAAGGTTACTCTCTTTGCTCTTGGCATGATGTATTTTTCATGGTTCTGGAAACCAGCACTCTCTGCTCAGTAAAAATCAAACTCAATTTTAAATCAATTTTATTGCTGGGTAATAAAATTCTATTTCCATCCCACCTTTCAAGGGCAGGTGGGACTAGTGTAGGTGGGACATCTTAGTTAGCATGGGCAAAATGGGTCGAAGGACCTATTTCTGTGCTGTATAGGAAACATAGACAAAGAAAATAGGTGCAGGAGTAGGACATTCAACCCTTCGAGCTAGCACCACCATTCAATATGATCATGGCTGATCATCCCAAATCGGTACCACAATCTTGCTTTCTCCCCATATCCCTTGATTCTGTTATATCTATATCTAACTCAATGAATCTAACTGTATGAATCTATTACTATGAAATCTATGCTAAATGATCTGATTTCTGCCCTTTTTAAGAATTCTGCTTAATTTGTGGAGTGCTCCTTGTACACAATTCTATAATAAATAAAACAAAAGAGATATATTATGTTAAGTAAGACATTGTCTACAGGCATTGTGGACACCAGCTATTATGCAAGGCTATAACCAAAACCATGCAAGAGGCATCAACTTAAAGGTGGCTTCCAAACGTGTGTTTGGTACCAATAGCATCAGTATGTGTGATGGGCAGACAACATAACCTCTCTGTGACTTCCATCTATAATGATGCCACAGAGAGGCAGGGTTATGATCGATGTTTCGGTACACACTTATGTATATAAGTGAAAATTTCATTGAGCAATTATAAATGCAGTGTATGGGGGAAAAAATCATTATGCATTGGGGCCAGTGTTGACAAGGATTGACAAAAGATCCAGAAAAATAGACATGATAAAAATAGTTGCGTTTAGGATTTGGATTGCATTGCCTGTTTTGATGGTGGGTACAGATTCAAGTGCAGCAATGTGGCACAGCTGGTTGTGTTGCTATCTTACAGCGTCCGAGCCCAGGCCTCACAGATTGACACAAATAAAGATAGTGTTTCCTTAATGTGACATTCCAATGTATGCGAATGAAAAATTGTGATATTTAGCTCTACAGATCAGTTAAAGCCATTGGGATTAATTTAATTTGGTTTGAGAGAATACTACAAGCTCAATTGGCCAATTGGTCATCTTCTGCATTCTTCTATTCCATGATTCCTTGAGGAGAAAGTTTGCAAAAGTCTGTATTTTGACAGCAGAAAAACATACTGGTGAGTTTTGGAAGTTTGAGGCACTTTGTCAACTAATGTCAACTGAATTACATCCTCTTCTAGATGTCGTCTCAAATTATTCCCCAAGGAATCTGTTATTTCTGAACAGGGCATTAAGAAGGCATTGTTGGAGAGGTGCTTCTTGAGTTGAGTTGAGAGATTACAGGTTAGAGCCTAGTGGTGTAGCTGGTAGGGCTGTTGCTTCTCACCTCCAGAGACCATGACCTTGGATGCTGTCTGTGGAGTTTGCATGTTCTCCCTGTGAACGGTATTGGTTTCCTCTGGGTGCACCAGTTTACTTCCACATCACAAAGACATGGGTTTATAGATTAATTGGACTCTGTAAAGTGCCTCTAATGAGTGAGAGTTGGATGCAAACATGGGATAATATAAAACTAGTGTGGATAATATAGAACTAGTTAGGGTGGCATGGTGGCGCAGTGGTAGAGTTGCTGCCTTACAGCGCCGGAAACCCGAGTTCGATCCCGACTACGGGTGCTGTCTGTACAGAGTTTGTACGTTCTCCGCATGACCGCGAGGGTTTTCTCTGAGATCTTCGGTTTCCTCCCACACTCCAAAGATGTACAGGTATGTAAGTTAATTGGTTTGGTAAAATGTCAAAATTGTCCCTAGCATGTGAAGGATAGTGTTAATGTGCAGGAATTGCTGGTCAGCACGGACCCGGTGGGCTGAAACTCTTGTTTCCACGCGGTCTCTCCAAACTAAACTAGTGTGAACAGGTGATTGAGCCAGCTATCGTACAATCAATCATCTTGAAGAGAGAGGCAAATCTGTGGAATCCTCCACCCTGGAGGATTGTGAAGGGTTGATTATCAGGACATTTTATTTTAAAAAATGGACACATTTTTGAATGATTGGGGAATTGAGGGCTATGGAGAACAGATCTGCCGTGATCATATTGAATGATGGGGCAAGCTTGAGGGGCTGAGAGACCTACTCATGCTCTGATTATCTGGTGGTCTTTTCTGATTGACCTCCAGAGTATAAAAGCAATAGCTGAAGGTTTAGGTTGATAGTAAAATAAAAAAAGGTGGGCGTAAGTAGGTTCTGAAATTTTTGGAATATGTGGTGTGCGGTTCGATTGGTTCTGGGACTGAGATTGCGAAAAAGACAAAGCATGTTTCTGGAGGGATTTAAAAATAGAGATGAACATCTCGCACTCAACTCTCTGGAGCACAAGAGGCCATTGGAACTTGAGAGATTTCAGAATAAATGCAATCCAGTACTTGTTGCAAAAGACCTGGGCTATAAAATTCAATAAGAATGTGAAGGCAGGAAAATTGATGAAAAAAGCATTGAAAAAACCTATCCTCGGGATACTCGATGTGTTGAAGTGGATTTAAGATAGGAATTCAAAGAGCAGCGTTCAATTGGTTTTTTGTGCCATGAATTCAGCTTGAAAGTCAGCAGTGATTGAATAATTCAAAGTAAATTTATTTTTAAGAAATAGGTTAGGAAAGAGAAGTATTTCTTTTGGAATGCTGAACGTATAAGGAATATCAAAGTTAGTTAATGGTAGCAATTTGCAGTGCATTTCAGTCAATTTGGAGCTGAATTGTTAGAACCGGGCACTTACAGGTAACCACATGGATGATAAAAGGAAAATAGAATACCTTGTGAATAATGGTTCAGTGATGTGAGGAAGGCGTACTGTATCATGAACCTTCCCACAATCTCCAACTTTGCACTACTTGAGAATGATTCCCATTGGCTTCTAAAGCTTGTATTATTTCTTTTATCCCAATAAACAAATCATTAACTAGATAAATATAATTGCTTGAAAACTCGCACATTAACAATAACGGCAGCACGAGTAAAAAGATAAATAATCTGCAGTTAAAATGTGTATTTCTGAAATTTCTAGCACTGTGATTAGTTTCCCAAACATATTCATGATCATCTCAGGGGCAAGACTTCATCTGAGAGCAAGGGGTGTAAACACATGCCAAGTAAGGGCATTCAGAAAAAAAGTTTACTCCATAAAGCAGAGAAGTATGGGACAGTATAATCAATTTCAGTTTTAGTTTATTGTCACATGTACTTTGTACTGTGAAAAGCATTTGTTGTGTGCTAACCAGTCAGCAGAAAGACAATGCATTATTACAATCGAGCCATTCGCGCTTTACATATACATGATAAGGGAATAACTTTTAGTGCAAGGTAAAGCCAGTAAAATCCGATTAAAGATAGTCCGAGAGTCCATAATAAGGTAGATAGTACTTTAGGACCGCTCTTGAGTTGCGGTAGAATGATTCATTTGCCGGATAACTGCTGGGAAGAAACTGTCCCTGAATCTGGAAGTGTGCATTTTCACACTTCTATCTACCTCATCAATAATCAATTGACAAGAAAGAACAATGCGTGGAGACTGGAAAATTTACAGGACAAATTAATTATACATGTGGTGGAGTTAAACTAGTCCATGCTAGGGGGTCACATTCCATTATTGCCTATGGTCCTGCTGCCAAGAGCAATGGAACTGTTATTGTCATCTTTTACTGTTGGAAGGCCCTTTGGAACTGCCTTTCAAGCAAGGGGCACTGTTGCAAGGAAATTAGATTGCTTCATGAGAATTAATGGCCCATGCACATGCCACCAAGTAATATTGGTATCTTAAATTCCATCCACACTCATTTGCCAATCACAATTCCAGTTTTAACAGTCAGAAATGTTGACTATTTTGTCTTCATATATGCTTTGAAATGGTTTATTTAAAACAATTTCCCCTTATTACGGAGGATGAGGTATGCAGGACGAAAGGGCCTGTCCCACTTGGGCGTCATGCAGGTGGCGCGCGAAGATTTTGTGAATCCCCAAATCCTGGGGCACCGCGCGTCACTGCCTATGCCACCACGCCTCACCACGCGCCATGCGCGCATAATGCACACCATGCGCATCGTGCGTCGTGATGCGTAAATTATGTTGCGTAAATGACGCCCAAGTGGGACAGGCCCTTAAGAGACTTTTTTTTTTCACTCAGGGTGCTGAACCTGTGAAATTCACCATCATGGTGAAGGTTTTGGTTTATTATTGTCCCATGTACCCAGATAAAGCGAAATACTTTGTATTGCTTGTTATCCAGGAAAATTAAGCTATTCACGATTTTGATCAAACCATATACAATTTCAAAGCAAAAGACATAAACTTCTGGAGTAACTTAGCGGGTCAGGCAGTATCACTGGAAAACATGGATTGATGACATTTCCCTTCAGCACCCTTCTTCAGACTGAAGGTTCTCATACATGAGTACAACACGGAGCGCAAAAAGACAAAGGAATTAAGTATAGATTATAATGTTACAATGACAGTGAAACTGCAAATTTAAAAAAAAGGTTCCTCCATTGTTCTCCCCTCCCCTACCTCACGGAGGTCCCCCCACATCGGGTTGGTGGCATTGAAGAGGCTTTTAGATAGGCATTTGGAGGAATATCAATTACATGCAGGAGGAGGAGATTAGTTTAACCTGGTATCACCTTCAGCACAGACATGATGGACTGAAGGGCCTGTTTCTGTGTCAAACTGTTCCATGCCCTAATCAATTGCTTGATAACGTTATGAAAGATTATGTGAAAATAATATAATTGCAGATTAAAATTGCATAGCGAAAGGCTGTGAAGCTCTCACAGCTTTAACCAGACTTGGCAAAATTTATATGTTTGCATTCGAGGTATGCTGTTCACTAATGAAGTGAATTGTTGATTCCAAATATTCTCTGTACTTTCCTTCCTTCAGCATTCTCGAGTGGTTTAGGACAACCTCGGGGTTTGAGAATGTGCATTATTGAGAACCAATAATAAATCCACACTATTCTTACTGTAAACTACCCTAAAGGGCCTGTTCCACTTAAGTGATTTTTTCGGCGACTTGCCGGCACCCGTCATAGTCGCAGCAGGTCGCCGAAAATTTTCAAAAAGGTTGAAAATCCAGCGGCGACCAGAAAAAGGTACGACTCTTTGGGCGACTACTCACGACCAAACAGGCGTCACCCCGCGACATGTCGGCGCCCGTCATAAACGACTTTATTATTTCTTAAACGACATGTGACGCCTGTATGTGGTATAAATGAGTTTTAATAGCACATTGCTATCATTTCTACTTCTCTAACTCTGGCTTCATAAAAATAATAGGTGGATTGTAATTCACTTCGAAAAATACTTAAATATAAGGATTTACGATAATATTTGTTTAACATTAGTTTTCCTCCAAGAGGCATGTGTCCCATTCCTTGGTTAGCTCTTGTGGAGAGTTTAAAATTCTAAGCTTAAAATCTGCTTCTATAACAATGTCTGAGAATATCCTCAATGTATTTGGCTGTGCAGCCAAACCAGGGATCTCGTTGAACTGGTAAACGAAAGCAACTATCAACAGAACTGGAGGAGCTTGCACTACAGTAGCTCAATCTTTGTGGGTGAATTGTTCAAAGTTGACAGCGCCATGAGTTCACTATTGAACGTGAAATCCAAGCCACAACACCAGTGTAGGATACAGTGAATGATCCCACTTGGTACAGCTCATGTAACACATCTGTGGAATTTGTTCATTTCTGCCCTAATCATACACAAATAATGTCAAGATACTGCAATGTGTTGACAGGCCTTGCAGTTGCATGTTGAATACAGCATCTAATTGCTTGTTATATGGGCATTATTTTCTTTTATGTGTCAATGATATATCTGGTGGAAACCTTAGTGGAAGTCGCAATGAAAAATCAAGTGTCATTTTCATGATTATCTTGGGTGCTTGGTTCATAAACCCATTGGTATGGCATTTCCAATGAGAGGGAATATGAATACAGTCTGCATGTTTGATATTTCTTAATGGGCCTGTCTCACTTAGGTGACTCTTTAGGCGACTAGGCCAGGGACTAGTTTTAATGGAATTCACCTACGGCACCTGGCGACAACCTACGGCAGCACCTAGGACAACCTACGACAGCAAAAATTGTCCCAACTGTCACCGAAAAATGTTCACCAGGTTGAAAATTTTGCGGCAGTCGCCTGTAGTCGCCTCAAAAAATTGCCTAAGTGGGACAGGCCCATAACAATTGAACTTTGAACCAAGTTAAGAGTGTTTCTCGAAAAAAAATTTAATGCGACATTCTGTCAAACAATATTTACTTGTTGGCATGTTATTTTCCTAAAAGCAGAGATGAGATTAGTACTGAAATACATCTCATTCTGTTGATCCACCCTTTACAGTGTGGAAGGTTTGCTGAGGTATTAAAATATTTTAACTTTGCAAACAATGTAAGATGTGTTTTCATATCAAGAGTCAAGAGCATTTAATTGTCATATTCACTGACAACAGAACAATGAAATTCTTAACTGTGACAGCATAACACGCCTGTAAACATAATGCACGGAGATATTGTAGAATAAATGTAATAAATTACAAACCCCAATGCTGTAGAAAAAAAGCCCAAAGTCCTTAGTTCAACCAAACATAATCCATGCTTCATTGGTTCGTTCATCAATTAATATCTTAGTATTAAAATTCATTTTCTTTTTTTCTTTTTCTTTCCTCAGTTCCACCAAAAATTGTCAACATTTCCAGTAGTGTCGCTGTGAATGAGGGCAGCAATGTTACACTCCTGTGCCTCGCTATCGGACGCCCAGAGCCCACCGTGACATGGCGTCACCTTTCTTCAAAGGGTAAGTGACCCTTCTTTCTTTAACGTCAGCAACAGCGATCTCCAGCACCTGGATGAGGGTGAGCTACACTGGGAATGGTGCACCCAAGGCTGAGACCTTCACTACAATTCATGGCAGGCGGTGGTCATTGTGATTTATTATGGAAGGTTACTCTGGTTATTACGAAGAAATTGTGGTTGAAGGAAAATCACTTTGCAACAAGTAATTTACCTAATTTCACATTGAAAACGATGCTAGACTTTTATTTTAATACTTTGGAATAAAGAGCGCAGGAACATTGAACTTTATGAATTCATTGTTCTTGAGATAGATGTGGCTGGTTAGTTCGTTGATTAAAAGTGTAGAGTTTGAAAGGAATGTGACGTCTTTAACTTTCACCGAACCATGCGGCTTTACGCAGTCTTGGCTTTATTTACCTGACATGTGAAGAGGTGCTGTTATTGGGACATGGCTCTGTGGTTTGTGGTGATAACCTATTGTTGTATTACATGTAAAAACTGTCCTCGCTAAGCCAAATAATGTATTTTTGCAGTGTTACAATCTTACAGTGCATTAGGTGATCTCCATAGCATTCCAAATGTTAAGAGGTTGTGCTCGATAGTTTGTCATATCATGAATGCCAAATTTTAATTGTGAAATTGAGGATCATTTTTGTCAAAACCTCGGCTTTCCTCATGAAAACAAATGTGGACCAAGCTAGAAATAGTTAAGATAATTCAAGATGGTTCAAGGATGACAACAGCACATCAAAATATTTGATCGCCTCACATTTGATGAAAGCTGTGTGTTTGTGGCTAACTATCGCAAAGATACCTTTGTTATTTTACCTTAATTTCACCGTTTTGGATGCTGCTTTCCCTGAAGCATTCATTATCCACTACCTCTAACGTTCTTTCTCCAAGCCCATCCTCCATGTCTAATATTGATCAAGGAAAAGTATGTGCAGAGAACATGGTGGACATTTGCATTTTACTGAGCTACGAAGAGCAACGTTTTGTCAAATCATTTTGTCTGTAAATCGTGAAACGAAAATTATCTTGTGTTGTTACCGACCTGTCAAACGTCAGCTGCCATTAGTGTGAGCTTGTCAGTCAGCAGTTTGAGTGGAACAGAGATGAGTGACGGGAAGGATTATTTCATTGTCTGCTTGTGAAGAAATGCAACCAAATGTTATGTTGTGAAAGTGCGCAGGAAATGCGCATGTATTACTTTATATAGAGTTTTCTGTCAGCCTTAACTTCCTTTGAGAGCAGCATCACAGCAGACAGTCTCCAGCCTGTCAGTCAGATGCATGTTTTTGCTGGACTCCATCATTTCTTTCTCAAATAATCATGAGATAAAATGCCATTACACAAAATGTGTAGGAAAGAACTGCAGATGCTGGTTTAAATCAAATATAGTCATAGAATGCTGGAGTAACTCAGCGGGACAGGCAGCATCTCTGGAGAGAAGGAATGGGCGATGTTTCGGTTCGAGACACTTCTTTAAACTGATCTAGTCCCACTGAGTTACTCCAGCATTTTGTGTCTATCTGCCATTACACAAAAATGGTTTCCAAAGCTAAAGTTTGTTGCAGCCATTTCAAGTTCGGCATGAAGTATTCATCAGTAATACCTTGGAGGATTATAAATTCTGATTTATACAAGAACATCGGGCACCATGGTGGCGCAGCAGTAAAGTTGCTGCCCTACAGCACCAGGGACCCGGGTTCGATCCTGGCCATGGGTGCTGTTTGTACAGAGTTTGTATGTTCTCCCCGTGACCCTGCGTGGTTTTTCTCCAGGTGTTCCAGTTTCTCCCATTCTCCAAAGACATATGTGTTTGTATATTAATTGGCTTGGTATAATTGTAAATTGTCCCTCGCTTATAGCTTAGCATTAGTGTATGGGGATTGTTGGTTGGCACGGCCTCAGTGGTTCTGTTTCCGCGCTGTATCTCTAAACTAAGCAAAAGGTGGTTTAGAAAAAATATATAACATATGAACCAAACATTGTCCTGATATCGTGCTCATCATCAGTAATGGAAAAGGGTTAGTGATGGAGGGGTTATATCCATCCAATCTCAAGTCAGAAATGAAGTTAGTCGGAACAATGGCAATAGTTCTGCGGAGCCAGATGGTGATTTCACATTAGCCTCCACCCATGGCAATTCCCTCAACTATCACCACCCTGTTCAACCCAACCTATTGTTCCTAAAAGCCAATGCCAGGTAAATTTGGACCTGCAGAAGGCAAACTGCCTGGAAGCATACCGGGCACTGCAGCTTGCATTGAATATGAAGATAACATTGTGACCCAATTTGGCCAGCTTTTGGCCTTATTCATTCTTGCCCGAATCTGATGTCAAATTAATTTCTGCACTATTTTCTTTGTAATACCACGAATTAGTGGTGTAAATAGGCTGCTTTCTCACAGAAAACCCACAATTATCTTTGAATTAAGTGTTTGATAGATTAGCATGCACTTGTGTTTCTATAAAATGCTTGCAGGCTGTGTACAACATATAATTTACTCTTCACATTTGTGGAGTTAATGAGCAGGATACAAAGAAAACTGTGGCACATTGGATATTTACAGGAAAAAATACCAAATTAAAATATAATTCAGCTGTGACAGAATTCAGTATACATATATAAAATCTCCTTCCTAAGTGCATCTTTCCCTTAATCCTTAGTCACGTGGTGAATTGCAATACAAATATAGAAAGCACAAAGGTATTGCAGTTGCCCTATTACATTTTGTCTGGTCTGTTCCCATTCTTTTCACTTTTTTGTTCATTTAATTTTCTTTCCTTCTCTCACTGAAAGTGCTAATTCAAGTAGGACTCTTGTGCCTCAGTCTCATTCACTGTTTGATCCCTCTGCCATTCTGCAATTGATTGCATTGCTGGAACAAAGCTGTTAATTGAATTCTGGAAGCCTGTTTTGTGTCTTTTTTTTGTGATTCTACCCACTGGTGCACTAATGAGTTAAATGCATTATTTCATTTTCCGCCACATGTTATGTATATTTAATTAATTGTATGTACCAGCACCTTTTCTTCGTGAATATATAAAGAAGTAGTCAGTGTAGCATGCAAATCATCTCCTTTTCCAGGTCTTGATCAGCTTATCATTTCAGTGTGTTTTTTGGCCTATTTAGATTTTTCCTATTTAATAACCCCTTGTCTCATCTCTTTCCACCTCCATATGTATTTTCCACTTTTCTCCACTTTAATATTTTCCGGTTTTCTGGCCTCAAACACTTATTTTCACAATAAAGGTCTCATTCCTACATGTGTGTATATATTTATATAATGGTATATGGACACACTGATCTGTTCTGTATTATTCATGCCTACTATATTCTGTTGTGCTGAAGCAAAGCAAGAATTTCATTGTCCTATCTTGGACACATGACAATAAACTCTCTTGAATATTGACCTATTTAAACGTTCTTAGAGCCACTGCTTCTTTCTTCAGTGGAGGTCAAACTAATTGAGGACTACCACCATTCATCTCCATTTGGTTGATCTCGGTCATGCATTGAAAAGCTCCACTCATTTTCTCCAAATAAAGGTATTGCTATTGTGTTTGAAATGTGTTCAAGCTATTCCATCCTGTTTGAGTAACCTCTCAAAAATTCTATGTTCCAGTCCTCTCACATTTTCTAATCCTATGATGGTTGTGTGCCATTTCCTGCCTTTGACTCAAACAAGACCAATTTATCAAATTTGCTGCCAATTACCCCCCATCCTTCACCTTTGAATGGTCCACCTTCAGCTCTTCCCTTTTTTTTACCTGACCTTTACTTCTGTTCTGAAGAATATCTTTGTACTAATGTCCTCCTTAACCCTCCACACGTAACTTGACTACAAATCCTTCCAGCCACTTTCTGCACGGACTCCATTTTTTTTACCCAAGTTGTTCACCACATTTGCATATTCCACAGTGATGCCTTCCAAACCAGTGTGGTATCTGCTCTTCTCATCTGAAGGTTTCCCACTTTTATGGTTGACGATCAAATCTTCTACTGTCATAATCTGTGTGGCTAAATTCCAAACCAACAATCCACTCAACAATATAGCCCCTGTGATTTCAGAATACAAATGTGTTATCAATCTGACCAGGGAACATTGAGGTACTATTTTTAGTCCCAGCCCCTGCTCCATCTCCACCTCTTGATCTGTGCACTTGTCTATTGCTGATGACCACATACTGTATTAGGAATTTATTGAAGAATCATGACCTACAAGACTGTCGACCAAGAGATGGCATGTGGGATTAACCTGAAATCCAGGTTTTTAAGCCATTAAGGTTATGATGGATCAAATGGTCTTCTTCTCTAATGTAATCGTCCAGAATTCAATCATTTTCTGCAGAACTAATTATTTTTATGTGAATTATTATATTTAAAATATATATTAAGAGAAATGTCAGCAAGATGGCGGTGAATGCGTTGGATTGCCATTCTGCTATATGGACAGGGATTGTGTGCAGTTAAGCCCCCAAAATGCAGAGGGACATACCAGAAGAAGCACATGCTGATCTGTCGTCTTTAATTTATATTAAATGTGAAATCAGAAAAAGAAGCTGTATTACAGGATCTGCCTATGACCCATTTCTGCAACCTTGACCATTAGCCCCAAGGGTCAATTCTCCATGGTCTTCAGGAAAATGCATAAGAGACAAGTACTTCTTTCAGAAATGTAACTGTTAACCCTAATCCCCAAATGCACACATCTTCCTCTCCAATTCAGGACACTGAACACACTTCCTTTCTGTCCATTCTCAGCAAACCTGCCCTGTCAGCACTAGTTTTCAAAGTGTCAACTTCCCCTTCAGATACAGAAAGTCCCATCTGATGCAGATTACTGTCAACAACCCAAATTATATGTTCATTTTAAATGTCCAAGACCTTAATCAGTTTTGCTTTGGCCTTACCTGGAAATCAAAAACAACTCTTATCTGTTGAGTTTATATATTTCTTACCTCATAGATACAGGCAAGCACCAAAAGGCTGTGAGACCCAAAAAGAAATGGTAATTAATCAGCAATTCTGTCCACTCAACTGAGACAGGATATTATTTTCTGTCTGATTGCATGAAACAAGATTGTTACGATTAAAACAAAGCGAACCTCCATTCTTCTATACCTACTCTGGATAAAGTTTCTTAACAATTTAACTTGGGGCTCGTCATGTACCGTTACTAAATCCTTTTTGGAGAAACTGGGGAAGTGCATGTGTGATCGACATGCAGAGCTTGTCTAATTCGCAAACAGATGTTGTTGTTTATCCTGGGGGAACACAATTACTCAAATGGAAATATGAATCCTCTCCTATGCGGCTTTGTTTCTTATTATAAATATAAGATATGAAATGCATCTGTATCTAGTTTATGTTTGTGGATAGATAGCAAGTTTCAGTTAAACCCAAAGACGACGCTCAGTATTGTTAAGAAAGGAGTGAAATAAAGGCCAACGGGACTAACAAGTCCATTCACAATGTATTTTATTCTTGCATCTGACTGGAGCACCATTTTCACTTTGAGTTTGAGATCTATTTGCCACCACGTGCAGCTTTTTGGAAGAATATAGATTAAAAATATATGATACGATACGATAGAACTTTATTTATCCCAGGAGGGAAATTGATCTGCCACCAGTTATAAAATACAAGATACATGAAACATGACATTAAAGCGACGGTTGGAAAGGATTGGGGATGTGCAAAGATTGGGGGCGTGGGGGGGGGGGGGGGGGAGTCAGTCTATCCACGACAGAAAGGGGAGGAGTTGTACAGTTTGACAGCCACAGAGAAAAGGGATCTCTTGTGGCACTCTGTCCTACATCTTGATGGAACCAGTCTATTGCTGAAGGTGCTCCTCAGGTTGACCAGTGTGTCATGTAGGGGGGGGGGGGGTGAGCTGTATTGTCCAAGATGCTCCACAGTTTGAGGAGTATCCTCCCCTCCCTCCACAAATATCATCAATGTTTCCCAAGAGCAAGATATGATGATGATGCCATACATTGATTCTGGTTACTGTGTTCACCAGCAGACAAGGGTTTGATTTCTCAGTTCTGCTGTGGCAGTCCGTTGGGTTTGAGGATGATTTGCTTCTGCTGGGTCTGTGGGCTCTGAGGAGACTGATGAACCAAGATGGAACTGCAGGTTTTACCAGAGGTTCGGCTAGGCAGTGCTCAGGTGGTAGGACAGGGTGTTTAATCTGCAAGATGGCACATTCCCTCTGCTGTTAACGTGGGGCTTGTTAATATAATTGAGGTTCTCAAGACCATCCTGAACGCTCCTTCATTACGGTACATACAACAATTAAATACTAGAATGTCACCAATGTCACGTGTCTGGTATTCTCAGGATTTGAGGACAGTTACATCTTTTCATGGAGGTTTTGCAAACATATTTGAATCTTTTCCTCTATCTAGCTGTTACCATTTTACTGTGTAGGAAGGAATTGCAGATGCTCGTTTACACTGATGATAATTACAGAATGTTGGAGTAACTCAGCAGGAAAGGCAGCATCTCTGAAGAAAAGGAATAGATGACGTTTCGTGTTGAAACCCTTCTTCAGTGTGAAGAACAGTCTCGACCCGAAATGTCCCAATTCCTTTTCTCCAGAGATGCTGCCTGGTAATGTTTTACTGCGTGGAATTGTATTAAGCAACCAATTCTGATCAAATTCAGTCGACAAACATCCATGTCCTTTGACACTGGACAAACCTATTGAGTTTAGTGTATGTTTCTTGTTTACGTCAATATTTTTTGTCCTTCAGTCTTAATCCTCGCCGTGTCACTGTTGATGAGACCCAGGTGGCAGAGTTGCACACATGTGAGAATGGCTGTCTCAGGACACTGTGATCTGTGTTCTGGCCTTTGGTGCGATTTGAACAGAGCCTGCCTGTTCTATCCGTGACCGCCTTGATTTATACCAGGCGCTCTTATTTCCTCCAACATCCTAACAACATGCACATTGATATTAATTGGCCAATCTACATTGCTTCAAATACATAGGCATATTGTAGATTATGAGGGGAGTTGATGAGACTCTATGGAGAATAGGTCGCTGGGAAAATGAGTGGAAAATTCAGTTTGCCCTATGAGCCAGCAGAGACTAAATAACCATCGAGTCTATGTTTGCCAGCATAAGAAAGCATAAGGGCAAAGAGTTCCTTTGAGGTACTTAGTGTCTTAGGATGTCAGAATTTTGAAGATCGATTAAGGTAGTTTATCGATGGTTTGGAAACTCTGTATATTTCAGCATCTCAGCAAAGAGGAAGGAGATTGGATTATTTTACCTTCCATCTCAGTGAGGAATGTGGAGAATTCACGGTGGTGGATGTTTATGTTAACTTCTATGTAGTTGTGTGCCTTGTTGCTTTTTTTTTGTATGGCTGTATGGTAATTCACATATCACTGTACCTTAATTGGTACATGTGACAATAAAAGGCCTTTGAAACCTTTGAACTTGCATTCCACATGGGTAAATGCTAGTTCAAAAGGATGATGCTCAATAGGGAGCAGGAGATTTTGATGTCAACATGCCAATGACTGTCCATGCAGCCGGGTTCTGCTGCATGGCAAAGAGATTTATTTGGTGGCTTAATAACATATTACAAACGCAAGACTTTGAAAAAGGCACTTTTGAAATCATTTATTGTATTGTTATACAAAGTGGATGTAATGACTGTTTCTCCCTTATCCATTAAAGGTATCTGTATAAAACATAATGCTTATTTCCAGAATATGTGGGCTGAAATCTGATGATTTGGATGTTTTGTGATCTGTAACTGTTGTGGCTGATTATTGTAGCTGTAAGACTGTGTAGATAAAATGTTTCCCTTTAAAGATAATGCTCAAATGATGAGTCTACAATCATCATGCTGATATTATGTACAATTACATTGGTGACATTCTAGTATTTAATAGTCATATGTTCCGGCAACGGAACAATGAAATTCTTACTTGCTGCAGCTTTACAGGCCCAATTATGCAGCAACACACAATAAATATACAATAGTTAACAACATAACAAATTAATAGTCAGTAGTTATCCAGGCCAGAATAGTGGAAAACAAAAATCTGCAGTGCAACCGAAAAAAAAGTCCATAGTAGATCATCGTTATCGAGGTAGAGTTGTGGGGGATATAGTACAGTGTTCAAAAGTCTTGGGATTGCTGGGAAGAAGCTGTTCTTGAACTTGAAGGTTACCGATTTCATGTTCTTGCACCTTATTCCCGATCATAGTAGCGCGATGATGGCCAGGGCGGCGTGGATCGTAGATGATATCAGCTGCTTTCTCTGCAGAGAAGTACTAGAACTCTGATCTCCCATGCCGGTGACTAAGTTCTAATGAACATTTTTTAATATTCCTATGTAGACAATCAGAACCTTTTTAGCAGGATGGAAAAATCAAATGCCAGAGGATATTGTTTTAAGGTGGGAGGGGAAAAGTTTAAAGGAGATGTGCAGGGCAACTTTATTCACACACAGGCTGGTGGGCGCCTCACATGTGGTGCCAGGGTTGGTGAGTGTAATAGTGATATTTAGGAGGTTTTTGGACAAGCATATGGATATGTAAGGAGTGGGGGGTATGGATTGTGCACAGGTCTACAAGAAATGGTCTTGTCATCATATTTGGCACAGACATTGTGGGCCAAAGGGCCTGTTCTTGTGCTGTACTGTTCTATTTATATTCTTTAGCCATATAATACAGTGAAAAAGGCAGGACCATGCGCACTTACCATCAAAACTAAATGGATTGGAAAAAAGATAATCCTGAGCACATGCCAGCAGAACAATGGGAGATTATATAAACTGGTAGGTGTTTAATTCTGGACAGATAACCAGAAGCACTTATCATGTAAGTAAGATCAATACTGAAATTTATCATCTGGGGCTGGACTGGTTGTGGAGGTACTAAATGTTCTCTTCATCTCTTTGTTTCTTTGCAGTTGCCTCTCCTATGTACACAATTTCTTGCAGCTCCAGTTTTGTATTTGATTTTTGTTCTGATTAAATGTAAATTGTTTCTGCTTGGATTCAATTTGAGATTTAATGTTGGTATCAGATTCTGACTGTGTATTTCAGGCAGTCTGCCACAGTAAATATTTATTGTCAATGCTTTTGCTGTACAAATACCAAGAAGATTATCAGTGCTTCACCATTGTTGCTGGATAAAACTGATAACAACTTCTGGTGTTAACATACACAATTAATTGTGGATATGTGTAAGTTGCTATCAATGATACTCTGGTATTCCACAGTACAGTACTGCTGCCTTTCAACTTGGGAAGTAATATAAAGGTGCAGGAATAACCCATCTAACCCATCGAGTCACGCTGCCATTCATTAAGATTGTGGCTGATCTTCAACTGAGCATCCATCCCTATCTTTTAACTCTGTCCCTATATTTTATCCCTTGCTTTCCGAAATGTCGAGAAAGTCCATACTTGGGCAGTATGTTGGCACAGCGGTAAAGTTGCTGCCTTACAGTGCCAGAGACTCGGGTTCGATCCTGACTATGGGTGCTGTCTGTATGGATTATGTACGGTTTCCCCGTGACCGTGTGGGCTTTCCCGTGTGCTCTGGTTTCCTCCCACAATTGCAAAGACGTACAAGTTTGTAGGTTAAAATTGTAAATTGCCCCAAATTTAAATAGAATAGTGTACGGGGATTGCTGGTCGGCACGGACTCAGTGGGCCGAAGGGCCTGTTTCCGCGCTGTATCTCTAAACTAAACTGAATGTATTGATCTATGTTTTGAACGAGCCCAACAAATAAGCCTCCAGTACTCTCCAAACAGAAAATTCCAAAGAGTCACCACCATTTTGGTGTGAAGATATTTCTCCTTGTTTCAGTTCTAAATGATTACGCTTCATCCTGAAGCTGCACCCATTGTCCAACACTCCTTGGTCAGGGAAAGCAGCTCCCCTGTTGGTGGTCTTCCCAGCCCTGTATGTCTTCTGTATGTGCTCCTATCATACTTGCAAACGTAAGAGATTGTAGTCACATCCTACTCAATCTCTCCTCAGCCCTCCCATACATGCAAGCTTTCTGGTGTGTCCTCTCTCAACTCCCTCTCTGAAATGTACATCCAGATGTGGCGCCACAATGCATTTTACATTTACAGTAAGGCTTCCTTACTCTTGTATTCGAGTCCTCTCGTAATAAGAGTTGACCATTTGGCCTTTTAACCACTTGCTGTATTTGCAAGTAGCTTTTGCTCGTGTACAAGCACACACTTATGAGTTTTGCTCATGTACAAACAGATGCAGTTTGTGTTCACCAGGATGCTGCCTGGTGTGGAACCTTTCAGTAATGAGGAGAGATTGGATAGGCTATGTTTGGCTTTACTGGTATGGAGGAGGCTAAGGAGGGACCCAATAGAGGGATATACAATTGTGAGCAGTGTAAATAGGTTAGATATTAGGAAACCTATCCTTGTCTAAAACTAGAAGGCAGGCAGGGTTTTGGGTGTTGCAATTAATTTGCACAATGAGCAACAACTATGGTTTCCTTTGTTTAGATGTAACATCTTGGTTTCTTCTGAGCATCTTCACATTCAAACAGGATATAATGATCACTCTTCCCCAAAAACTTCCTCACAATACAATTATCAATTAATAATCTACGAAGGTTTGTCAATATATTGATCTAGCAAAGATTTTTGTATGCATTTCACAAATTCATCTTCCACCTTATCACAACAAATATGATTGTACCACCCTTAATGTCTTAATGTCTGTAAAGGTTGTGCATGGACTCCTGTATTTCCCCTGTCTCCCACGCCTTTTGATATGGGCAAGTTGGGCTGAAGGGCCTGTTTCCAAGCTGTGTGACCTCTAATTTCCTGATATGTGCCGCGATCAGTATTACTCATATAAATAACTTCAACCAATATGTTCTCTGCTTTGTTATTTTGTGTTCTATAGGGCCTTGCCCACTTAGGCGATTTTCCAGCGGACTACCAGCGACTGTCAAATTTGCGGCACTCGCCTGAAAAATCGGGGAACTGGAATGGTGACTGTCAGAGTGGAACACACACACAAACACATCGCAAAGGCGGGGGCCAGGGAAAGTGGGGGGAGCGCTGTCCGAAATTCACATGGTGCAAAGCCAAGGTGATACAGACACAGACCGCGATGAACAGGAAGGTTAAGACGGCTAGCACAGTGTACCAAGAGGAGGAAGGAGGGGAGGAGAAGGGGGCAGAAGGGGGGAGAAGGAGTGGAGACACATTTAGGAAGTCAGGCAACTTTTAATAAGCCACAGCTGTGAAGTTTGGCAGGCATTTAATATTACCGGTCGGTTATCCTTGGTTCTGAAAACTCGTGCTTACGGTTTTTTCCCCCAATGAGCCAATGAAAATGACCGGTCAGCAAAGGCGATTAACTAAAACTACCAACGACTACCTCGACTACCCATAACTACATGGTGACCCCACTACAACTGCACCTACGACTACAGGATTATTGATTTTCTCCATGGCAACCAATTTTTGGTCGCAGAAAATTTTCCAACATGTTGAAAATTTGAAGCGACCATACTGAGGCTGCGACTAGTTCCCAGAATGCGGGAACTCCTCGCGACCATGAAGGAGACTCACCAGAGACCACCAGCGAACAGGTGGCGATATTGTGGCGAGCGCAGAGTCTACTTCACTCGCCTAAAAAGTCGCCAAAGTGGGACAAGGCCTTCCAATATATTCTCTGCTTTGCTATTTTGTGTTCCATTTTCAATTGATTCTCATAGAATCTGTCATGCAATGGATTTACCTCACTACCCCAATGATTTCTCTCTGAATATGGTTACATTTATTGATCCTTATTCCGTAAGGAGTACTACGATTTTTTTTCTGGTGAAGTAACTGAAGATTACTGTTGAACAACCTCTTTGACCCAGAAAAAATAAATTTACCATTGTGAATGCTGATATCCAAGGCAGGAAATTAATCCTTTTTTGCTGTATTATCTATAATCTTTAATATCATTTACATTCAGTCTTTATTTGTTCTATGTTATTTAAATGGAATAGATATTTATCTTTACTTTAATGCACTGCTATCTGTGCGTCAGTGAGAATCTTCAGTCTGATTGCTTAAAAGACACAATGTTCTACCAGCCCCCATTGTGTGGGACGGAACTACAGACGCTGGTTGACACTGAAGATAGACATAAAATGTTGCAGTAACTCAGCGGGTCAGGCAGCATCTCTGGAGAAAAGGAATAGGTGACATTTCACGTCGAGACCGTTCATCAGTTTGATGAAGGGTTTCTCCCCGAAACGTCAATTATTCCATTTCCACAGAGATGCTGCCTGACCCGCTAAGTTACTCCAGCGGTTTGTGTCTGTAGCGCCCTCTTGTGGGATCACCACAATCAAACTGAAGGAAAATAAACCCCACATCCAAATTTGCACAATGTCAGGAAGCACTTGTAAGCTAGGTGAACAGCTATAGTTGGTGATGGTACAGGTCCATCGCCGATTTTCCGGGATCCTTTGTTCCAGAGCCTTTCTGGATTATCCGTTTTGTCAGATCAACGGAGGTCATGGCCTCCTACAGGAGTCCAATGGCCCCGGAACAGTCTGCCTAGGTCGCCAGGGAGCCGAGATACCAGCCCGCAAAGTCGGCCTTGGAATTTGGCTATGAGAACGTACAGTATCTGTCGGCTCCGGCTGGGCCACAGTTCAGGAGCCCCGGCCACAGGGGGTAAATTCGACTTGCCAACCGGCGCGGAAGTCCCGATGAGGTAGAGATCGGCTGCCTCACCCAGACTAGGCGTTTCATTTTTGGGGGACTTCCAGGAGGGGATTTCAAGTGCGCTCTCATATTTTTGTCTGGACGAAAGGAGGTGCCGAACCACCTGGTGCTGGAAAATAGGCGGTGGACCTGTAGTGAAAACAAAAAATGTTGCAACAATCAGCAGGTCAGGCCAGCATCTCAGATCCAAGAGTCATACAGCTCAGAAACAGGCTCTTGGTCCACTATGTCCATGTTGAACATCAAGCATCATTCCATACTATTCCCATCTACCAGCAAACAGCCGGCAGCCACCAATGTCTTGATGATTAAAATGCTTGTCCCAGATGCCTAATATTGTAGTACCTTCTCCACAAACCCGTCAGACAGTGCATTCCACATTATGACTATCTGATTGAAAACAATTATTAATTGTACAGTATTCCCTCAAAACCCTTTATTCCTTTACCCTAAACAATACCCTCTAGTTTTACATATCATCTGTGAAAAGGGAAACCGAGTTAACATTTCAGGTCGAGGAATTGTGGGTTCTAAGTTGTGGACTAGGTCGGGGTGTATTGAACAAGGTAAAGGGGATATCTTTGACTGGGTGGTATCAGGGGGTATCACAGAGATTTGTAGAGGTCGTCCGGTTAATGGGATAATGACAGCAATTAGAGGAGGATAATACTTACAAAGAAACATAAAATGCAGTGTTGGACATCATCCTCAACTGGTCAGAGTGAAAGAAAATATAACTAAGATAATATCACAGATGGGTGTCTGACAGCAGAAATGGCCAAGGCTGATACTGACAGAAAAAGTGAGTAAATGCAGCTATAAAATTCAATCTTATGGAGACACAAGGAATTGCAGATGCTGGAATCTTGCGTTGAGCACAGTATGTGCTGGAGTGAATCAAATGCTTTGCCAACATCTCTGGAGGACAAGGATAAGCAACATTTTGGGTTGGAACCCCACATCAGACTCAATATTATGCCCAGTAAATTGCAATAAGCACAGGCGAAGGAGGGTTCTGTTCCTCAGGCAAGCGATGAGCCTCAATGTAATGCCCCTGTCCCACTTAGGAAACCTGAACGGAAACCTCTGGAGACTTTGCGCCCCACCCAAGGTTTCCGTGTGGTTCCCGGAGGTTCCCAGAGGTTTTTGTCAGTCTCCCTAATGTTCGAAAATGGTTTCCGCTTCTTCTATGTTCCGGCGATTATTTCAAAAAATTCACAACCGGCCGCGACTAAAAATAGGTTGTCGTTATAAAAATCGGTAATTTTTTAGTTAAAGCCGGTTGCGATGCTAGTTGAAGGTGGTTGCCGGAGGTTGCAGGTAGTGGAAGGTAAGACCTCCCTGGTGGAATAAAACTGGGTGAAAAATAGGTCTTACCTTCCACTACCTGCAACTTAGGTTTCCTAAGTGGGACAGGGGCATTATAGTACAGGAAGCCATAGAAAGACAGATCAGAACGGAAATGGGATGGAGAATAAATGTTGCAGATATAACCTCGTGCACGGTCACCATTGTGGATTGAGCAGTTTTTCCTTTTTTAACCTTTACCAATAATTATTTAGACACATATTGTCAACTGTTGTGACAAACAGTTTGCAATAACCTGTATTTTTTCTTTTAATAGAACCAACGTAGATAGTTTGAAAAGTTTCACATTAGATTCGCCTTGACACTTAATTCATAAACAAGTTAACACCACATTTAAAATGATGGTGCCAAACTGACACATGATTTAAAAAATAAATATATCAAAAAAAAGGCATTGAAAAGTACCGAAGAGAAAATGTAAGCACTGATTCCCTGGTTTGGTGTTTTAGCTGCCCCCTCCCTGTGTATGGTTGTCAACATTCAGTTTATTTAATGTCGAGGGGATTATATTGTAACTACCAGATTGGAAGAAGTATAAGTGAATAGCTGCTTAACTTGGTATGTCTGTATATCATAATCATAATAATTATAATCATACTTTATTAGCCAAATATGTTTTGCAACATACGAGGAATTGGATTTGCCATACAGTCATACCAATAAAAAGCAACAAGACACAAAAAATACATTTTAACATAAACATCCACCACAGTGACTCCTCCACATTCCTCACTGTGATGGAAGGCGAAAAAAAAGTTCAATTTCTTCCCTTCTTTGTTCTCCCGTGGTCAGGGGCTTGAGCCTTCCGTTAATGGGTCGATCTTGGCTCCCATAGGTGGCGGTCAGGCTCTCATAGCTAGGGCGAACAAGCTCCTGCATCGGGGGGATGTCAGCTCCCCGTGCTGGGCGATCGATCCAGGGGTCTGGGCTAGTCGAACCTCCTGTGACTTTGGAGTTTACCGACATCGGTCTCTACCCGAGACTGCGAGCTCCTCGATGTTGAAATCCCCAGGCCGCAGTTGGAGCATCGATCCCAGGCCAGGGATCGCAGGCTCCCATGGTAAGTCCACAGCCCCGTGGTGGGGCTCAAAGTCTGTCTCAAGCAAGACACCAGCTCCATGATGTTAGGCCGCAGAGCGACCGGAGATACGATCCGTAAAATGATCGCATCTCCGGCAAGGCAAGAGATTGAAAAAAAGTTTACCCCGACCACCTCCCCCATCCCCCACATAAAACAAACCAGAGAACATTAACACAAACTTTTTAAAACACACTAAAAGTGGTGTTGTACCTCACTAGAAGAAGTGTTGTACTTCAGATGGTTGCATGGGAAAATACCATAAGAAGTGGAGTGGACTGTGGGGATGGGAGAGTAGTGAGTCACAAAGGGAATGTTTCCTTCCAACAGCTAAAAAAAGAAGATGATGTGTCCAGAAGTGCTCTCTCATTGGAGATAGTCCAAATTGTGATGGACCATCCATTGAAAATAGCGGGCGGTCAGGTGCAATGTGAGTACAAGGGGAACTCTGTCCTTGGTCTGGTGGGCTAGAGATGGTATGGGTAAAAGATTCAACCACGGGCACTGTCCATTCTGGCTGTAAAGAGGGAGACCTCTCAGAGTTATCAGCACAGTAAATATGGCAGGGGCAATGGACTCCTGTTGGTTTTATAATGTACAAAAAATCAGGTAGATTTACTTTTCTTCGTAGTATATGCGTACTTGAGCATGAAACTTTTTTCTTAAATGATTCTGAGGTCCTCGTCTGTGATGTGTTTTGTGATTGACATTACAAGTTACATTGTTTTCCAATAATCTTTGCAGTTGACTGAATTCTAATTGGATGATACCACAGTTAGATTGATTCAGTGTTTCATTTGTTAGCCTCATTAATTGACAAGATCATAATTGGTTTGAAGCTGATGAGAAAGCAGATTACTGGCAATATCGCTCCAATTTGTGAAATTCCTCTTTCTACATTTAATAATGCTGCACTGATATTACAAAAACTGCTGTGGTCAGTAAAGATCTGTACAGATTCTCATATAATTGCCGTGTGTAATACCTCTCAGTTCCCTGAGCTCATTCAATCAAACCTTGATGATTAAGCTGCCCTCTTGTGCCAGAAATAAGGTTTTACCATTCCACCTGTGTTCACCCTTTTCTAAACAGCACTTCTCAACTGCTGCACTTGCAGCTATTCTTGAATGTAAGAAAATAATTAAAATTCAACTCCAAAATTAAAATGAATTTGAAATATTAATTACATGCAGTTTAACATTCCCCTGCTGTTTGTATATATATGTTTAGTTTAGTTTAGAGATACAGCGCGGAAACAGTCTCTTCGTCCCACCGAGTCCGGGCCGACCAGCGATCCCCGCACATTAACTGGGCTGCCCCACTTGGGCGACCTAATTGGCGAGTTTAGAATAGTTTAGGAGAGTTTGAAAAAATGACATGTTGAAGACCTCCTTCGACCTCCTTCGACTATGTTGAAGACCAGCTTCGACTAGCTACGACTAACTTCAGGAAAATTGGACACCGAATAGCGGAGAGTGAAGACGATCTCCTTCAACCTCCCTTCGACTATGATGAAGACTATCTACGACTACCTTCGACTACCCTCGATTACCTATGACTAACATGCCGACCTACTACAACCTTCTACGACTAAACCTACGGGTAAAAAAAATATTGATTTGTTTCCATGGCGACCTTTTTTTATTCACGGGCATTTTTTAACAAATTGGAAAAAATGCTGTGACCTAGCTGAGGCCTCGAGTACGCGGAGACCACTCTAGAGCATGAAGGAGAGTTACGAAGACCTCCTACGACCTCGTGTCGACCATGCTGCGAGTATGAGTCGAGGGCAAACTCACCAGAACTCGCGGATTAGGTCACCCAAGAGGACAGGCCCTTAATACTACCCCACACGCACATTAGGGACAATTTCCATTTATACCAAGCCACTTGACCAACAGACCTGTACGTCTTTGAGTGTGGGTGGAAACCGAAGATCTCGGAGAAAACCCACGAAGGTCACGGGGAACATGTACAAACTCTGTCCAGACAGCACCCGTAGTCGGGATCGAACCCTGGTCTCCGGCGCTGTGAGGCAGCAACTTTACCACTGTGCCACTGTGTCGCCCTATGTATTGAAGTTATTACCAAATATTGGCACATTGAAACTATAATCCCTAAAATGGATTGAATTTTTATTATCCCTTTCACCAATAAATGTATTTTCTTTCATCAAGTTTGGTTCCACTAACAATTTTTAACTGCACTTGAGTGACCAACATTTTCCACATAAGATCGTTCCACTTTCCACAATAAATAGTTCAAATTTTATCGACGGGGAGAATGCAGGGTAGTGTTACTGTAATGTATGTCTGGCATTATTGGGTAACATTCAGATGTTGAAGAACCTTTACCTTTCCGAAAGGTAGACACCAGCTTCCATGCATCCAATGAGTCCAGAATTAGATTAAGAGACTTGCTAAAGATTCAAGCAATGAATATGAGAACCTTCTCAGCAACATGGAACACAGTGGTACCATATTCTGGATTTATCCATCAGTAATTTCCACATATTGCTAAGTATTAGATGATGGTCTTCAACTCATTTCACATATTCGACTTGATATCTCTGCCCAATAATATCAGAAATATCTTTCAACAATAAAATATAAAATCTCATTTCAGGTTCCTTTTAAATTATATCAAAAACAGCTTTCAAAATAAAACACCACATTCAAGATACTCACAGCTCTTCATTGTGAATGAAGGATGGTTAATGAGAATTTGTCATTGTTGTGTGCAAGATGTAGCAGCCAATTTATTCACTCCCCGATATCAAATGATCAGATAATCTGTTTCATTGTGATCTTGATGAATCGTCATCTCTGGACCAGAATGGCCCTGTTGCACCTTGATCAGTCATTGCCACCTGTGTAGGCACAAGGTGCGGGGTAGTTTGACCATGACAGTTGCAAGACGTCCCCTCCGACAATGCAGCACTCCTTAATGACAGTCTGGATAACATGCTGAAATCTCTTTTGCCCTCTCTTCACACTGCACTACACCCGAGTCAAGCTTTCTTTCAGAAAATAATATGTAATACCGACAGAGAGGAAAATATTTCATTGGACACTGTAAATTGTGCTTTGTGGTAGAATTATAGCATGCTTGAAGAAATGGTGACTTGAGGGCTCTGATTCCCATAGACTTGTACCACTTGTGGTTTTTCTCAACTCATGTCCAGCTTTGGGTCGTTTAAATGACTGAAGATTTTTTTAAAGCATTTTGTTAAATAACTCGTAATCAGGATTGAACTTGGGTCTCTGGTGCTGTAAGGTAGCAACTGTGCCGCTGCGCCACTGTGCTATTCCTTCAAACTGTACATTAAATGATGTATTTGGAGTATTGTGTTCAGTTTTGGTCACCCTGTTTTTGGAAGGATTAATGATTAAGGATGACAGAAGATTTACCAGGATCAATTTTGATCAATTTCCCTCCTGGGATAAGTAAAGTTCTATCGTATCGTATCGTCGGATGTTGCCTGGACTTGA
The DNA here is from genome assembly GCA_038087875.1 of Malacoraja senta. Classification (NCBI taxonomy): domain Eukaryota; kingdom Metazoa; phylum Chordata; class Chondrichthyes; order Rajiformes; family Rajidae; genus Malacoraja; species Malacoraja senta. The sequence goes on from CM075988.1 coordinate 12,533,434, forward strand.
GGGCCTGAGCTGTAGGGGGAGATTGGGCAAGCTGGGACTTTATTCCTTGGAAAGAACGAGGCTGAGGGGTGATCTTATGGAGATGTCCCAAATCCTGAGGGGAATAGATAGAGACTTTCACCCAGGGTGTGGGAGTCAAGAACCAGACGACATAGGTTTAAGGTGAGAGCAGAACGATGTAATATAAAGCTGCGGGGCAACTCTTTCACACAGAGGGTGGTAGGTATATGGAAGAGGAAGTAGTTGAGGTAGGTACTATAACAACATTTAAAGGGCATTTGGACAAGTACATCGGTAGGAAAGGTTCACAGTCTGAAGAAGTGTCCCGAAAGGTCTTTTCCGATTTGGCAATTTGTAACTTTCTATCCTAGTAACTAATATAGCGTAAGAGATATATTAGTTACTATTAATATATCTATTAATAGTAACTAATATAGTTAGTTACTATTGATTCTCCAAGGGTGCCCAGGAAATCCTTGGAGGATCGGCCACTTGTCCAATTGTACGTATGCCTATTATGATAGGACTGCTAGCACCTGCAACAATGTAGCACTCCTGTGTAAAGAATCAGTTGTGGAAAGAACCTAATTTATCCTCTAAACATTATTTCCCTTAAAGCCCTGTCCCACTGTACGAGTTCATTCAAAGAGTTCTCCCGAGTTTGCCCTGATTCGAACTCGGAGATTTACGGTAATGGCCACTCGTCGGTACTCGGGGCTCTCGTGGACATTTTTCAATGTTGAAAAATCTTCATGAGTCTTCCCGAGCTTACCTGCCGTTAGTGAGTCTTCCCGAGTACCTGCCGTTAGCGTTACGAGCCGCTAAGAGACGTCCCCGAGCTCCAGACGTACCCGCTACGTTCATTCATCTGTGCTTACCACGAGATTGATTTTTTTTTAAACTCGGGAGAGCTCTTGAATGAACTCGTACAGTGGGACAGGGCCATCTTGGCTCGATTGTCATCATGTATTGTCTTTCCACTGACTGGTTAGCATGCAACAAAAGCTTTGCACTGTACCTCAGTACACGTGACAACAAACTAAAACTGAAACTGAAACTCTCACTCTTCCAATGATGTGATATCTCATAATTCAAAATGTAAAAAAATGTCTTATCAGTTTGTCAACAGAAAATCACCACCATAATTATTAATATATCAATGTTCTAATTACCAAAACAATCCACTGTTTGGCCAACAATTGCAGACAAATTGTACATAGTGGGATCCCACAAAATCTTTTATGAAAGGAATACTGGATGGTGTTTTAGAAATGCTAGATTCATCAAGTTATACAGTATGGAAACAGCCCTTCAACGTAACTTGTGCTGACCAACATGCCTATCTACACTAATCCCACTTGCTTGTATTTGGCCCAAGTGGCTCTAAACCATTCCTTTCCATGTACCTGACCAAATGTCTTTTAAACATTGCATTTGCACCCGCCATGCCACCTCCCCTGGCAGGTGGTTCCATATAACTTTGCCCTTCAGATCCCCTTTAAATATTGCCCGTCTCAACTTAACCTATGCCCTCTGCTTTTAGACTCCTTTAGATAAAGACTTTGGCAATCTACCTTACATCTGCCTCTCATAATTTTATAAACTTCTATGAAGTCACTCCTCAGCCTCTTTTACTTCAGGGAAAATAGTCCTTGCCTACCCATGCACTTATTATAACTCAAGCCTCTATTTCCTCCCAAATCCAAATGTGAATATTTATTTGATGGATAAATACTGACCACAAGACTTAGGCATGTTACCACGACTCATCTTCCAAATAAGGGCACGGAATCCTTTGTGTTCATCTAAGTTAGTAGAGGAGCATTTGTTTAATGTCTAATGGAAAGATAACACTTCCCATAACACAGCAGGCCTGCATTATTTCACAAGGAATGTCAGACATAATTTCTGTGCTCACGTTCCTGGAGTGAATTGAACTCAGAACATTTGGAATTGGAGATGAAGTGCTCTGCACTTAGCTGCAGCTGGTATTGCCAAGATTGTTAAGTATATTGGACCAGGAAGAAAGACACGGCTGTTAGTTTTACACGCGTTACATTGTCGGAATTTATTTTTTATAGCCTTTAAATATCAGTGCCAAATTATATGTTTTTAAGCTTCACTCCGCTATGTAACATTACATCTTGCAGACACATGTTTCATATTGAAATTGCTTCAACAGATGACCCTGAAATTAGACTTGTGCTGTGCTGTCCTTAAGTGCTGTGTGAATGCAGAAACGTTACATAAATATGTACAGGCAATCAGTAACATCGGAAACACGGTGTGAAGCAGGACTAAATGTTGTGCTCTGCTTCCAAAATTCTTCTCGTAAGAAGTTAATGGAATTGAATTTCAGAAATGAAATACGATGCACAGCTGCCCCTGCTTTACCTATTCAGGGCTGGTGACAGGGATGAACGTGCTACCATCTGCTGAGGGGTGCGCTAATGTTAGTTGTTTGCAAAGTAGTTGGATTAAAGGGAACTTTCTTGCTTGCCAAAGCTATGAACCTTCATGATGAATGCTCTGCAATTAAAAATTTGGAGCAACATTCAATAACAGGAGAAGGCTTTAATTTCGCTTTCTGACTTTTGTAGATATTGAAACCGATCAAGTGGAAGCAAATCCTTGGCAATTATTTTGGGCTGTGTAAAACCACGTTTCTAAGTGCCAACCAATGTGCTAAGCCCCCGAAGAGAACACTTGCAATATCTAAAAAGAAGAAAGCCTCCATATTGAAAATAGTAGACCACGACAGGCAGAACTGCGTTTTGTACCATACATCCTCACGTCACTCAAAATTGGACGTCCCCATGAATGTAAGCTGATCAGTCTTCGAAACATCACTCACTACTTCTCACTTTGGAATCAAAAACACAAACCCTGGCCATTCCCTCTTCTCCCCTCTCCCATCGGGGAAAAGGTGTAGACGTGTGAAAATGCACATCTCCAGATTCAGGGACGGTTTAGTCCCAGCTGCTATAAGGCAACTGAACCATCCTAAAAGCCCTGTCTCACGGTGCGAGTTGACCCACGAGGTATTCCGAGCGAAAGACTCGTGGTTGTGCACGAGATTCCAAGTGTATGATCAAGAGTTTAACTGAGTTCCCACGGGTATGACTCAAGTTTGCCGTTAACTGTCATTTCTGCGATGTTCCAAGTTCGTCTCCCGAGTTAACAAGTTCCTTTCCCGAGTTACTCTTGAGCCAACCTTCAATGAAGGTCTGTTTTAATAAGCAACATCTCTATCCTGCGGCTTTCAGTTAAAGATAGAATTCAGCGCGGCCGCATCTATTGATGTGACCTACAAAGGGAAAATGCGCACCGTCCAGTGCCAGAGCAGTTATACTGATGATTTGTTTGAAACACACATCACGTAGTTAGAAGACCAGCAGGCGGAGGTTTGCTATATTTTAATTGAATTTACTGCCAGGTCTACACACTGCGGGGAGACTGGAGATTAAATCTTTGAATGTGCACGGATGCACACATCAGATTGTTGGGAGACGGAGCTCAGGGTTCGCCTCCTGAGATGCTTTGGTGCCCAGGCATGAGTTGAGGTGGAGGGAGGTTGGGGGGGGGGGGGGGTGGGTTCAGGTTAAACTCACCCATTTGACAGAGGCAGGGGATTACGAGGATCCAGCGAGACTCGGACTGCATGGAGAGCCGAGACTGCCCCGTTGGTGGCCAACTTCCCCCTGTCCTCCGTCGCCGCTCCCAGCCGGCCGGCAGGAGCTGTGCATGGAGCCCGCCACCGGAGTCGTGTCTGACTGCCTGGGCAGCCTGAGGGAGGCAGATGCACCCTGCCCGGGGAGAGGCCGCGGAGAGACTGCGGGGGGAGTACCTCACTCTGACTGATAGGGAGAGACAGAGGCACACACACACAGTGTGGAGTTCCTTTGACTGACTGTGTGTGGGTGTGGGGGGTGGGACAGAGAGAGAGAGAGAGACACACACACACACAGGCAGCGTGGAGTACCTTTAACTGTGTGTGTGGGAGAGAGAGACAGAGGCAGGCACACACACACACAACGGGCAGTGTGTACCTCAGTCTGTGTGTGTGTGTAGGGGAGAGAGAGATACAGAGACAGTGTGGACCTCTGACTGTGTATGAAGGAGAGAGGGGGAGAGGGACAGAGAGAGAGAGGCACAGAGGCAGTGTGGTGTACTTCGGCGTGACTGTGGGGGAGAGAGAAAGAGCGCACAGGACCTCGGTCTATCTGTGTGTGTGGGAGGGAAGAGAGACTAAGCAGAATACATCGGTCTTATTGTGTGTGGGGGGAGAAAGAGAGAGGTGGGGGGGAGAAAGAGAGAAATGGGGGGGAGACGTATATACACACAAAGCAGAGTTTTACTGTGTATGTGGGAGACACAGATGGACTTACACAGATGGACTTACCTCGGTCTTACTGTGTGTGTGAGAGGGGGAGAAAGAGACGTACACTCACAGAGTCTCTCAGCCTGTGTGAGAGGGAGGGAGGGAGAGAGAGACACACACACACACAAGGTGGACGTGAAATCTCACCTGCCTGTTTCAGTGACCGGTACCCGCCGCTAGTGAATGAAGACACCCCCATCTGTCTCCCCCTCCTCTCCGTCCACTCCCCACCCTCTCTCCTCCACTCCCCCCCTCCCTCCTCCAACCCCCCACTCCCCCCCCCCCAATTTGGAAATGTCATCCCATCACCCATTCCTTCTCTCCAGAGATGCTGCCTGCCCGCTGAGTTAAATAGTTCCCACGGTAGACTCACGAGTCACTAAGGTAAACGCACGGGCCACTACGTTCTTACAACGTGTTTAAATGTTTCAATTTTTTAACTCAAGAGTACATTTTACTCGTGGAAAAGTTTAAACATGTTTGAATTTTTCCAAGAGTTAACAAGTGTCACGGGTACCTGCCGTTAGCGCCAAGAGTCGCTAAGTTGCGTCCACGAGTTGCGACGTTCCCGCTAGGTTAATCGTACGTGATTACCACAAGTTAAATTTGTTTTAAGCTCGGGGTACCTCGTGGGTCAGCTCGCACCGTGAGACAGGGGTTTAACACAATGAGAGAGAGTAGTCCTGAGCTACTATCTACCTCATTGGAGACCCTCAGATTATCTTTGATCGGACTTTACAGGACTTTTTCTTGCACTAAACGTTATTCGATTTGTCATTTATCTGTACATGTGGATGGCCCGATTGTGATCATATATTGTCTTTCCATTGACTGGTTAGCATGCAACAAATGGTTTTCACTGTACCTCAGTACACTTGACAAACTCAACTCAACTCAGCCACAAAAGATATCAATGCAGTAGTCAAGACAGCTGTTCCAAAGAAAATATTATAAATTTGGCTGCAAAAATGATGCATGCAGTTTATTCAGTGATATTCAATTAAGTAACACTGGATTCTCTAATGAGCAAGGACAGATGTTGTTTTCCAAAAGCTTGTGGGATCATTTCCTAATCAAGGGAAAATAATGTTGCTGATCCCTGACAAAATGAGGAATCACAGCTATAGGTTACGAACGTCAATTATCCAAGTTTGCATATGCAAATTAACTCTAATTGGCAAAACTCACTTCTAAATAACCCTAAAGTAAGAATTACTCTGTAAAGTGCTTTGGAGAATTCTCATGTTTTAATGGAAATTGACTTCAATTTTTAGTTCACTTTACACAGTCTGTCATTTCATAACATATTTTCTCTTTTTATCAGCCATTCTTCCATTTGTTGTTTTATTTTATTTTGGCACATGGTTACTTTGCCCAAACAGTAGGTTGTTAGAGGTCAAGAACACAAGAACGACGGTTCATCTTCTGAATTATTTCCCTCCTTTCATAATTCAATAGTTTCCTCTCTGTCTTCCTCTTCCACCCACCCCCCGCTTCTGCCCCCCCCCCCCCCACACTCCCTTCTGCCCCCCACCGCTAAGTGTATTTTGCCTTGAGTACAAAAGTAAAGGGAGCATCTGCTTCCATTTCTTACCACAATTCCACATTGCTTACTTGCACTGTGTGGGAAGGAACTGCAGATGCTGGTTTAAACTGATGGGAGACACAAAAAGCAGGAGTAACACAGCGGGACAGGCAGCATCTCTGGAGAGATGGAATGGGTGATAGACAATATAATAGGTGCAGGAGTAGGCCATTCGGCCGCTCGAGCCAGCACCACCATTCAATGTGATCATGGCTGATCACAAATTCTGTTCACAATACTCATTGCCTGGCATCTAAAAAACCTTGGTTTGGTGACTCCTCCTATGTCCTCATGTGGCTGGAATCGATCGGCCCTTGGCTTTCTCATGAGTTCAATAGTGGGGTATTGCTCATATTATGGCAGGTCCATCAGAGAGAAGTATAGAGTCGTGCAGCACGGAAACAGGCCCTTCTGACCAACTTGCCCATGCCGACCAAGACGCCCCATCTATACTCGTCCCACCCGCCCTTGTTTGGCCCATATCCCTCATCGGTGTACCTGTCCAAATGGCTTTTAAACGTTGTCTCAGATGCAACTAATGAAGAATTTAGAAACTTTTAAAAACAACTTCACTAATTTTCTATTTGATTGCTCACAAATAGTGCACTGTGTATTTAAAAACTATTCTAGTACCTGCCTTAACTTATTCCTCTGGCAGTTTGTTCCATATACCCACCACCCTCCATCAAAATGTTGCCCCTCAGCTTCCATTAAATCTTTCTCCTCTCACCGTAAACCTATGCCCTCAAGTTCTTGATTACCCAACTCTGGGTTCAAGACTCTTTAATCAACCCTATCTATTCACCTCATGAACTTATGCACTTCCTCTTCAGATTGAGGTCTGATGTGCACTGAACATAACTTGCACTTGACTTTCTGTGACCTTCTGCATTGGTTCTGATGGGACTGGGCGGCACGGTGGCGCAGAGGTGGAGTTGGTGCTTTATGGCGCAAGAGTCCCGGGTTCGATCCTGACTCCGGGTTTGTACATTCTTGCCGTGACCTGCATGTGTTTCATCCGGGTCCTCACATCCTTCCTCCCACACTCCAAAGACGTACGGGTTTGTAGATTAATTGGCTTCAGTAAAATTGTAAATTGTCCCTAGTGTGCGTAGTGTACGGGGATCGCTGGTCGGCGCGGACTTGGTGGGCCAAAGGGCCTGTTTCCGCGCTGTATCTCTAAAGCTAAAACTAAAAGACCAGACAAGACTAATAGAATGAGTGGGAACTCCAGGTGACATAGGTTCTCCTACATTAATCCCAATTCTGGGGCATACATTTCAGCAATGTAACTATCCGAGAGGTGGGTGTTCTTGTTTTTGACATGCAGACCCAACAATGTTTTTGTTATGTGAACTTTAACTGGCAGGCCACTGATGTGACGAGTTTCTGAATGAAAGTCTATAATTATATAAAAACCCTTTCTGTAGTGTGCTGTCTTTTTAACAGCATAATTATTGATTTCAGCATATCTGTCAAAAATCCTCTTCAAAATATTGAATCATCTTTTGATTCCTGAGCAAATTATGACATCTAACTTTTCAGGACTATTGCTTCATTTTAATGCAGTTATATAATCTTCATTTTGGGACAGAAGCTGCAACAGAAAGCAGACTGCAAACCTTTTAGGGTTAAATTGAATTGTCACCTTCTACCTGAGTTTGGATATTATCCAAAAATGACACTGAAGAGACAGGTCTTTTTTCTGGTGTGCTCTTTTGAGAATTTCAGACATTCAATTTGAGAAATACTGTCTGATCGTTCAACATCAGTCACTAATTCACGTCAAAGCTTAATTTTTGACACTAGGTGACAAAAACAACACAAAGGAAAATGTCACCGTACTTTATGAGGAGCTATTTATTTGCGTAACAGTTTTGCTAAACTCCTGAAATGGTGCCTCAGATCTTGCCATGTTCTGACCATTTCCAACTTTAGATCTTGCCCTTTAACACTTGCGTGTGTGGTTGGTCATACTAACCTTGACTTGTCAATCCATCCAACAAGCTAACCCCACACCAGAGGAAAACAAGTGACATTTCTGATGAGTACAATATGTGGAGCTCGGCATCAGGTGGCGCCGCATGCGGCAGCCTCGCCAGCAGCTGTTTGTCCTTTCAACCTTTTTTGTTAATTTTCGTCTGTCTAAACGTATGTTTCTGGAGGTCTTTTAGTCTTTTTTTATGTGGGGGGTAGGGGGGCGGGAAGGGGGTAACCGTTTTCTCAGTCACTACCTGGTCGAGGATGCGTCTTTTCTCCGAGTCGCATCTTTGCCCCCTCCTCGCGGCCTACCACCTGGATTGGCGCAGCCTTTTCTGCCGGAGGCCGGCCAGAGCTTCAGCGGCAGCGCAGCACTGAATTCCATCGTGGAGCGGGCGATGCCTTACTGCGGATCGCGGTGTGGAGATCCGGAGTGTTGGGCCAGCTGATTACATCGTGGAGCTGTGGTTTGCGGAGCTTCCATCTGCGGGCGGCCCTGGGATCTTTGCCGGGGTCGTCAGCGTTGAATCTCCGCCCAGCTCAGCCTGTGGACTTTGTGAGCCGCGGTCTCTGGTAGGAAGTGGCCGATTCGGAAACTTCAAGCCGCTGAGTTCTCCGTTCTGATGCCGGAGCTCCGATCATCCCGGCGAGAGGGCCTGAAACATCGGGCCGCCGTTGCAGAGGGCCCAAAAGGTCCCGACCACGGGTGAACAAGAGGAAGAGGACTGAACTTTATTGCCTTCCCTCACAGTGGGAAACGTTGATTCCGCTGTGTGGGGATGTTCATGTTAAATTCTATCATGTATTGTGTTCTTTTTATTCGTATGACTGATTCAAATTTCACTGTCCCAATTGGTGCATATGACAATAAATGTCTCTTGAACTCTTGAACTCTCTTTTGGAGTGGAAAATTTATAATTGGATCCCAATCACATACGTCAGACACGAGTGTTGTGATTCCGACTCATTAATAACTGTGGCACCAAACAGTGTATAATGCCCCTGTCCCACTTGGGAAACCTCTGGAGACTTTGCGCCCCACCCAAGGTTTCCATGTGGTTCCCGGAGGTTTTTGTCAGTCTCCCTAATGGTCAAAAGTGGTTTCCGCGTCCTCTATGTTTATTATTTCAAAAAATTCAAAACCGGCCGCGACTAAAAATAGGTTGCCGTTTAAAAAATCGGTCATTTTTTAGTCGAAGCCGGTTGCGATGCTAGTTGAAGGTGGTTGCAGGTAGACCTTCCACTACCTGCAAACTCCGGCAACCACCTTCAACTAGCATCGTGTGGGGAAACGTTGGGCCGAAGGTCTAGTTTTTGTGCTGTTTCTGACTTTATGACTCCTCGGAACCTCCAATAAAACAGATTCAAATTCACGCTGCATTTCCATTCAGATCTCAGGTGTTGCGTTATGATAATGAGCCCAGAAGCTCAAATTCAAGAGCGATCAGTGTCATTGTCCAGGCAATGTTACAGACTGCAACACAAGGTAATATCTAACCCTGTGTGCACGTGTTGAATAAGTCCAGAAATCTCTTGTTAATTCCCGTGAGCTACGCCATGGTTAACGTGCCGTGTGATCTAAGAGGCTGTGTTAGCTCACAATTTCAGTGACAGCAGAGAACAGATGACAGCAATTTAACGGAACTAGGTGCAGTGTCCTTCAAGGTTTTACAAAAAGCTGGCAAGTGGAATTATCGTCACATTATTTCTCGTTCATCATTATCATTTCTTCACTTAGTTGGTGAAGCCTTTCCTTTATAAAGATATTTTTCTAGGTGCAATAGTATAATTTGACAGTGCAGCTGAGGGACAATATGTGAAGCTGGAAGTTTCAAAGACCACATTGACAAAATGGTAGTCTAATGGAGAAAGTACAACAGACTATTCTTGCTGTCATACAGATTGCATGACATTCTTAGCACCAGCCTCCAGTTACAATTGATGCATGAAAATCTGATTAACCCAGCATGTCAGATGTAGAACATAACCCAGGACTTTTCATAGGAACAAGGGTGGAAATTTTTAATTGTTTTTGCGCAAATAGAAAGACCACCAAACCGGAAGATAACAAGATCAGAGTTTTAGTTATATATAGATAGATAGAAGATAGATATATATTGCTATTTATTTTATTTATTTTTTACAGCAGTGTAAACTGCATATTAGAGTCGAACAGAGGTCTTCGATTCAGCACATGCTCAATTTCTTGTAAACCTATCAGACGTAAAGCTTCCTCTGTCCAAAGTTGATATTTAATTAATGAAATGGCTGTCAATAAGAATTGCCCTCCACATTGATGAGCACTTAACACTAGATTTTGAAGATGCATTGTCGCCTGCACTGGATGTACTTACATTAGTTTGACTGTTTTGACATTTTAGTGCTTTGTAATTGCAACATTAATATAACTTGTTGAACCCCAGTGAGAATAAATCCTTTTAGTGATTATCAAACCATAATCTTACTTAACTCAGAGTGTTACATGACAGACAAATGTTTTCAACAGCGATTGAGAACAGCCACAATGTATTGGCCCTGATAAAGAGAATCATTTTATTATACACAGTTTTATGGTCCTCCATATTTTCACTATGTCTTCTGTGTGCAAACTTGTTTCAAGTAACTACACTATAAAATATCTCAATTGGATTAAATTTTAGAATCCCTGGATCTTTAGTGTCACTACCAGTTAAGGAATAAATTCTAAATCTGTATGTTTTCTTGATTTATACCACATATACATAGAGACACAAAATACTGGGGTAACTCAGCGGGACAGGTCGAGACCCTTCTTCAGAATAGTCAGGGAAAAGGGAAACAAAAGATATAGACAGTGATGTAGAGAGATATAGAACAAATGAATGAATGAATGATGTAATGGCAATTTCAAACTAAGACCATTGTTTTAGGTCTTCCTGCTTGGGAATGTCTAGATGAGAAGCAGGTATGGTCTTATGTGTGAACACATCAGATAGTTGTATAAAATTGTCTTTATCCAGACTAGATATTTCCAAACCTGAGATAAGAGGACTGAACACAGACTTCTCTTCATTTATGGTACGCAAGAGAATCTTAATCTTTGTCCTGTAATGTTCAGCCTTCTCATCAAGCTTTCTGTGCAATAGGTAGTTGAACTTCCATGATCCAAAATTGCGATTGTTTGCAACACCGTGTCGCCTTTCCGGCTCTTTGCCTGTACTGGTAAAATGGAGAAGATACAGGTTTCTTCACCGGCCCCAACATGCGCACACATCCCAGATGAGGAAACAGCATCACTCACAGTTGGCTTCTCATTCTGTTCTGTATGCTCCGGCTTCTTCTCTGTGTTCTTCTATTCAGTGTGAAGTATTTCAGGATGATCTTGTTTGCACACGCCACAAGTCATATGACTTGCAGTTTCAACTCACGTGTCCTCTCTTCAAACATCCAAAGCAGACTCCCTTCCACTTTAAGAAGTCCATCTTTTCTTTATGCCCCTTCTGCTTGATCAGTTGACACTGCCCTAATGTGTGACCACTTTTATTATCAAAAAAAACAAGAACCTTGAGTGTTAATGGTAGATGCATCTCTTCTCAATCCACCTGTTGTCGGATTTCCTTGCACTGCTGTTTCTACAGGTAATATAGTTGTCGCAAAACGTTCCTTTCTTTCCTGATCTTTCTCTTGTTTTAGCAAAAGAAGAACCTTTGACAGTTGCCATTGGTCTAGGATCCTGAATGCTTCTAAAAAGTGGATCTGATATTATCTCCACTTGCCACTCCATGAAATCCACCAGATCAGGAAATATAGCTCGACGTCCATTTGTTTTCTGTATCTCACATGCAATATCCCTCCACGTCTCCAAGCCTGTAAGGCAATTTTAGAAGGATTGTCTTCACATTGGTAGCAACATTCATTTCCTCCATATAGGTGAGATGTTCCATTGCATTGCAACAACCTCTAAGAAACAGCAAAAATGCATGCAATGCCTTCACCTCCTCTGCCTTGATAACTGACCAAGCTAAAGCCTTGCTCATGTATACATTGTCAATCATGTTCATTACCAAAATATTTTTTAAGCAGAGCTTTCGCCTTTTGATAGCCTTCGGCTGGAGGCAAATGTCGGCAACTGTGGACTAGCTCTATTAGATGCCCTCTTGTGATTTGCTCTAGAAAACGCAAGCAATCACTCTTATTAGTAGTTTTACTTTCCACTCCTTCCTCAAATGCTGTAATGAAAACTTCATACTGCAAAGGTTCACCTTCATTAACAGGAATGTCTCTTGGGGGTAAGGTAGAAGAGATATGTTGTTGAGTTAGAAGAGTAGTAATCCGATTCTGCTTCTCTATTAATTTGAATACCATGTTGTTCTCCATCATTCCATACAGGGGGAGCAGTGCTAACAGGCCCCTGGTCACCCTTACTCCTATGAGTCTGTACATTTGGCCTCTGAAAAGAGTGCTGAGTTAGGTGGGTCTTAACATGAGCCCAAACAGGTGGTTCATAAGTTGTTGTTTTGGTCTAACAACCTGTTGCACCTGATCAGGCCAGTATTTATCTTCCTGTAGATTTAATTTAGCTGCTGGTTCCCTTTTAGCAGCTCCTTCTTCCATAAAAGAGCTAATCCTGTGAGATAGTCTTGATCTGCTTCTAGAACCCTTGCCAACAAGTATGTTGATCCTGGCACTGGCTACTGCCATCTCCGTCTTTAGTTCCACCTGTTCCTTCTCTCTTTTCGATTGCCCCTTTCGTGCCTCAGCCTCTCTTATCAATTGCTCTTCTTGTGCTTCAAGCTCGTGCGTTTTGTCCATGGCGGCAGCCCGTTCCAAGAGAACAGCCATATCTACTTGAGCTTCAATACGAGAAGAGACCCTTGAAAATGCACATGATGAAGAAATAGATATGTGGCTTCCATCTTCATCTTGAGACATTTGAAATACTCTCTTCATGTCTTATCTCTGATTCTACAACACTCTGTTGTAAGGCACCTTCAACTATGGAGTGTGTAGTTTGCTATCCAACTTCAGATAAACACCTCTCTACATCTATAAAACCATTAAAATATTCCATCATTTCTTGAAACCACTGATCTTGCCTTTCAAGCTCCCTTTTAGGCAATGACAATGACTAGTAGTTTTCTCTGCTTTCATTGCAGAGCTTAATTGATTCAACAGGTGAGATTATACTTCCTTCGCATTTTCATCTGATTTCATGAGCTCCTTCAGCTTTTCAATTAACTTGTTAGCTCGTTTACATAACGCGTTTCTTGACTTCTCATATCTTTCCAAGAGTAATTCCTGGCCTTTGTCGGTGAGTTTAATGGTTCTTCTTTCACATTTTCCAGAGTCCTGTTCCACTTGGCCCTCTTGTGGCTGAGCTTTAGACATACTGGTTGGCTATCCCTTTAAGACGTGTTGACGTAATGACGTGTTGACGTAAAGCCGTATGCTTATCAGACTGGAATTCAAAACAATCAGCGGGAATTCAAAACATCGTTAAATTTGAGATTCTCAAGGTCAGTCTTCATGCTTCCATAGTAACAATCGTTCCTTAAATCTGCTACTTGCAGCTTTTCTCGAAGCCATCCCACAAACACTCTTTTAACACAGCCTCTTGGCCGTTCCATAAAGCTTAAAGCAGCCTTTTAATACAGCCTTCTCCCATAAAAGCTGTTCCTTAAAGCCTTTCAGCCTTATCAATACAGCATAATGCAGCTTACCAATAAAACTTAATGCAGTAGCTGTTCATTTACTCATGATCTCCTGCGCTGGCTTTCGAAGTTTCCAATCTTCCTTCTTCAGATAGCACAGCAGTTGACCGTGTCGAGTTGACGGCGTCAGGCAGATTCTTTGTTCCAGTTTAGGCTTCAATTCCACTCATAGAGAACAGTTTTTTTCCTTTATTTTCACTTGTAGAGGGTAGTTTCTTTTTTACTTTAATGTAATGGCAATTTCAAACTATTCCAAGCTGCAACTTTCCATTGCCGTTACTACACAAGCAGGGAGGAGTGATCGACGCAGCCGATAGCAAAAACGAATCCTCCTGACGTTCTTTCCAGTTTAGTTGATTCTTTATTGAAATAGTTGCAAACACAAAGAAACATACCAGATCCTCTTTATTCTTATACAAATCATAGCTTTCCAATCTTACTATCTGATCTGGTAAAAAACTATATTCCTTCTCTCCTGCTCGCTCCAGTCGATCTTATCACTCCCAGTGGTTTCGCTAGCCTCATCCGATGTATGTCAAGCCCATCTACGTATCAAAATCCCACCCCAAGCATACAAAATAATTCTGCAAGGAATATCAAGACAAAATAATAAAATATGCTAACAGTAACTAGCCTAAGCAAGATTGGCTCCTACAAAAGATGTGCAAAAAAGTAACAATGATAAAGACAACAAGCCATTGTTAGCTGTTTGCAAGGTGAGAACTTGCATTCATTTGTTCTACATCTTTCTACATCACTGTCTATATCACTCATTTCCCTTTCTCCCGAGTAGTCTGTAGAAGGGTCTCAACCCAAAATGTCACCCATTTCTTCTCTCCAGAGATGCTGCCTGTCCGTTGAGTTACTTCAGCATTTTGTGTCCATCTTCGGTTTAAACCAGCATCTGCAGTTCCTTCCTACACCTGTACACAGTACATTTGTTTCCACGCACTGCTGTTCTGTCTTGCCTCCAGACAAATGTCTCCAATTGGAAGCAAAGATGGCATTTGCTTTTATTTAGGCCATTAACTGAGTGATGTGGATATTGCGTCCATTGGTTAAGAGTTGGCAAACATTGCCGAAAGTTGTGCAGGAGAAAACGAGTAATCTCTATTGTGTAAGAAGGAACTGCAGATGCTGGTTTAAACCGAAGATAGACACAAAAAGCTGGAGTAACTCAGCGGGACAGGCAGCATCTCTGGAGAGAAGCAAAGGGTGATGTTTCAGGTCAAAACTCTTCTTCAAGACGAGTTGGCTCAACCCATAATAAAGACACCTGGGATGAAAGCTTACAATATATAAATCACTGCTCGTTAAATGCTAGACACTCCTTGATACATTTAAAAATAGACTACATTATTCTAAGGCAAAATTAAAGAGGATTTTTCCAAATATTTCCTCTCTCTGTGATAAATGTCAATTTCAAGAAGCCAACTTAACGCATACCTTTGTAACTTGTATAAAATTCTACATTTTTGGGCGGACATTTTAAAAATTATTTCTGAAGTTATCAAATATCCAACTGGACCCAGAGCCAAAATTAATAATTTTAGGATTATCAGAACATAGCACAAACTTTACGATAATTCAGAGACAATTTCTTGATTACAGTCTAATAACTGCAAAAAAATTAATACTAAAATTTTGGAAAAACCCAGCAGCCCCAACAATTAAAATGTAGATTATGGAAATGACTGAGACCTTGCATTTGGAAAAAATAAGATTTGTCTTAATTGACAAACCAGAATTATTTGTTAGAATATGGTCTCCATTTATTGAATTTTTGAAAAAGTTAATTGGTTTAACACCAGATCAGGGTTGAAACCTGAGTTTGGGATTGGATGAATAGTTATACTCACCATTTCCTGGATCTATCTCCACAATCTTGTTATTGGTAGTTTCCTTTTGCGTCTCCTTTAAAAAAAAATTAGTTTCTCTCATCTTTTTCTCTCTTTATCATTATTCTTTTAAAAAATTAATTTAAAAAATACCTGAAGCATGTCAGAAATCTGTAATTAAATTGTCGCTCACTATTATTTGTATACATGCTTCTAATAAAAATACTTAAATTAAAAAAAAAAAAACTCTTCTTCAGACTGAAGGGTCTCGACCTGAAGCGTCACCCATTCCTTCTCTCCAGAGATGCTGCCTGTCCCGCTGAGTAATCGCTGTTGCCTGGTGTTCAGCCTTTCCAATATTGGTTCCTGTTGGGCATCCGCTTCAGGGGTACTCTGACAATGATAATGTCCAGCAGATTGAGCCAGCAAAGCTCACGAAAAACCAGGAGGTTTTAAGGGCTATTTTAATGGTTTAGTAGTTTAGAGTAGCTGGTAGAGCTTCTGCCTCACATCACCAGAGTCCCTGGGTTCGATTCTGACCTCGGATGCTGTCTTTGTGGAGTTTGCACATTCTCTCTGTGATCATATGGCTTTCTACCAGTTTCCTCCCACATCTGAATGATGTGCAGATGTCCCTTGTGTGTAGGGAGTGGATGCGAGAGTGGGATAACATAGAACTAGTATGAATGAGTGATCCATGGTCAGCATAATAATATCTTTTTATTGTCATTGCACGTCAGTGCAACGAGATTTAGTATGCAGCTCCACCGATGTACAAGAAAAGTAAAATAAATGAATAAGCATGCTGAGTGACGTGACCATCCGAGGGAGACTGTCCAGGGGGGGTGGGTGGGGGGGCACTCATCAGGGCCGGTTCAGAGCCGCTATAGCTCTTGGAATAAAGCTGTTTCTGAGTCTGGAGGTTTCGGGCGTAGAAGGCCTTGTAACGTCTGCCGGAGGGAAGTAGTTCAAACAGTCCGTTACAAGGGTGTGATGAGTCCTTATGGATGCTGACGGCCTTCCTGAGGCACCGTGTGTGGTAGATGCCCTCCAAGGCTGGTAGCTCTGTCCCAATGATCCTCTGCGGTCTGTGGACGACGTGCTGAAGAGCTCTCCTCTCCGCCTCCATGCAGCTGAGATACCACACAGAGATGCCATACGTTAATATGCTCTCTATGGTGCAGCGATAGAACGTTGTCAGCAGCTGTTGGGGCAGACCAGTCTTTTTTTAATGTCCTCAGGAAGAACAGTCGTTGCTGTGCCTTCTTGACCAGCGCAGCGGTGTTGTTGGACCATGTGAGGTCCTCTGAAATGTGAGTGCCCAGAAACTTAAAGCTGGACACTCTCTCCACACTTTCCCCGTAAATGGAGATTGGGGCGTATTCTCCATTATGGGACCTCCTGAAGTCAATAATCAGCTCCTTGGTCTTGGAGGTGTTTAGTGACAAATTGTTATGAGCGCACCAGTCCGCCAGGTTTTGCATTTTGTTTCATCACCGTTGGTGATCAGCCCAATCACTGTTGTGTCGTCTGCAAACTTCACGATGGTGTTGGTGTCGAATGCAGGTACACAGTCGTGGGTGAAGAGGGAGTAGAGCATGGGGCTTAGTAAACAGCCCTGTGGTGTGCCGGTGTTCAGGGTGATAGTGGAGGACAGGTTCGGGCCCAGTCTCACTGCCTGCGGTCGCTCCGTCAGAAAGTTCAGGATCCAATCGCATATCGGCGAGCTGAGGCCCAGCTGGTGGAGTTTGGTGGTGAGCTTGGTGGGGATGACCGTATTGAATGCAGAGCTATAGTCAATGAAGAGCATCCTCACATACGTGCCCTGTCTGTCCAGGTGAGTCAGGACAGTGTGAAGAGCCAGAGAGATGGCATCCTCTGTTGATCTATTTGCCCTGTATGCAAATTGATGGGAGTCCAGTGAGGCAGGGATGCTGGATTTGATATGGGAGAGGACCAGCCTTTCGAAGCACTTCATTGGGATTGGAGTTAGGGCAACCGGGCGGTAGTCGTTCAGGTTGGTGACTTTGGACTTTTTCGGCACCGGCACTATGGTGGCTGTTTTCAGGCACTTGGGGAGCATAGACTTCAGGCACATAGCACTTCAGGCACATAGACTCGGTAGGTGAAAGGGCCTGTTTCCATGCGATATCTTTCAATCAAGTTACAAGTGGAAATATTATAAACATTGCACCTGACATAAATATAAAATTTTCAGTGCATTTCATACAACAAGAATAATGTGCAGGGTTTATATTCAATTCACTCAATTCCACAGATTACCTTATGGGTTTTAAGCAACTCCTGGTTTTCTTGATTAACTGGGCACATACTTGAGTCAACATTTGTTATCAGTTTTGCAGTGCCAGAGAAGCAAATACACTGTCATTACCACTCCCAAATCCATCTCATTGTTTAAATTTCCACATTGGTTGTTACTTAATCATTCGTTAAATATAAACATCAAAATATTGCTTTTTGAAAGTAATTTGTTTGATGAATTTTGTAAAGTTGATGAATATATGTTTGTCGTATGTTCATCAACTTTACAAAATTAATTTCCTTAAAATGGGATTTCAAATCTGAGGGTTTTTTGGGGGCGGCACAGTGGCGTAGCAATAGAGTTGCTCCCGTACAGCGCCAGAGAACTGCACAGAGTTTGTACGTTCTCCCTGTGACCACGTGGGTTCGCTCCAGGTGCTCCGGTTTCCTCCCACACTCCAAAGACGTACAAGTTTGTCGGTTAATTGGCTTCAGTAAAAAAAAATTGTCAAATTGTTCCTAGTGTGGACAACTGTCCCTTGTATTAGAGTACAGGGTGATCGCTGGTCGGCGCCAACTCTGTGGGCCAAAGGGCCCCATTTTCTGCGCCGTATCTCTAAGGTCAATTCAAAAGTAAAATTTACTTATGTAAATATCTTATCTAGGGTGGATATTTGTGAGTGGTGTTAGAAAATGAAGTTTGTAGGTTAATTGGCTTGATAAAAATGTTAAATTGTCCAAGTTGGCGATATGCAGAGTACTGCCCTGCCGACTACAAAATTCAGAAGGTTCAGAAGGATACACAGCATTTTTATTTAATTTCTAACTTTGTACATGTAGTGGTCTTTCTTTGGAGTTGCTAGGAGTTTTCAATACACCTTAGGAGGGATACAGATATGTTATGTTCATTAGCATGCCTATGAGTTCTACAGCTTACCATGGAAGATGTGAATAACTCTCACACAATTCCCTTTGTTCTCAGAATTTATGATAACTACAATAGATTAACTTGATTAGTTTGTTATAAAGTTACAACATAACAACCATAAGAATAGAACCATGCAATTCTTTATTTCCACATATCTGAATCGGGATGAACAAGAAATCTAGATGTAAGGAATCTCCCAAAGGATCTCATTATTTTCACAGAAATTTTGGATGCTGACTATTTTTTAGCAAGATATTGAACACTTTTAAGTTTCATCAACCTTGCTATGCAATGCAGTGCCGTCTAACATTGATCCCACTCTGGAAATACGGAATAAATTGTATTGGATAAATATCAAGAGAATTTGCAGCAAGGCATAAAATTCATAACGGCAGGCCCTTTCCCAGCTCCATCCATGATCAACATTCAATGCACATTTTCTCTTATTTCTATGTATCTAAGATACATAGAACTACCTCATAAAGAATTCTACTATAATGTTGCCGTATGGTTTCCGAAGAGCATGAACTGAGGGAGTAGTATCCACATTTTCTATTGAGACCTATATGCTTTTATGAAAGAAATAGAATGCTTGGCATTTAGTTTAGTTTAGAGATGCAGCGCGGAAACAAGCCCTTTGGCCCACCGTGTCCACACCAACCAGCGATCCCTGCACATTAACACTATCCTACACACTCAAGGGACAATTTACGCTTATACCAAGCCAATTAACCAACAAACTTGTACCTCTTTGGAGTGTGGGAGGAAACCAAAGATCTCGGCAAACACCCACGCAGTCACGGGGAGAATGTACAGACTCCGTACAGACAACACCCGTAGTCAGGATCGAACCCGGTTCTCTGGCGCTCTAAGGCAGCAACTCTCCCGCTGCTTCACCGTGTTGCCATAGTCTTGTAGAGTGTTCCCAAAATAATTTAAATTAATTGGAATATTATTGGGCTGGCTTCAGGATCAATATGGGAACAGCGACCAGTCGCCCTCCAATGTTGCCTGGATCTTTGACTTGTGCTTTTCCACTTCACCACTACTGGAGAAATGGGAAGTGGCTGGAGGTCATTCTGGTGCTCGTGCACGGATATCACTGACCTCAAGAAAGATCAAGTGATGCTTTTTTCTATTCATGCTTCTTTATTTCACTTTACATTTAAGTTTGGAATTAATATGCAGTTGTTTCATTTATTTTTTACTCAATTTAATATTTTTATCTTGAATTATTTTGAAATAAATAATTATGGTAAAAAAAAATATTTGAAAGCAGGGAAGACGCTTTTGGCCACTGTGAGCTGTCAAAGGAAGATAAAGTTGTTAAAGACCTTCAACCACTTTACGCTTGTGTCCCACCATGTCTCTGGCTGGTTAGCACGCAACAAAAGCTTTTCACTGTACCTCGATACACGTGACAATGAACTAAACTAGAGTGGAAGCCTCCAGTACCATAGCTTTCCTTGGGTGTCACTGAAGGGTTGGAACAGTGGCAGAGTGAGGGAGATGCATCAGATTGAGCGGAGTCTGCTTTAGTTGTCATTTCAAGGGAAAGTCCAGCCTATCTACCATTCTGCACACTTGCAGACTGTCCAACAGTACCACACAGGAACAGGCCCTTCAGCCCACAATGTCTGTGCCGAACATGATGTCAAGACTAATTCGTATCTGCCTGCACATAATCCATATCGCTCCATTCCCAACATATCCATGTACCTATCCAAAAGTCTCCTTTATGCCACTATCGTATCTGCCTCCAGCACCAACCCCAGCACTGTGTCCTAGGCACTCACCACCCTCTGTGTAAAAATAAAACTTGCCCTGCACACCTCTTTAAATGGTGCCCCTCTCACCTTAAAGCTATGCTCTCTAGTGTTTGGTTGTTCCATCCTGGGGGAAAAGGTTCTGACTGTCTACCCTATCTATGCCACTCATAATGTTATATACTACTTCTATCAGGTCTCACTGTAATCTCCAGTTTTCCTGGGGAAAACCTCTTGCCTTGGATGCAATTCCATCACCAAATAGAACAATGCTTCCCTTGCAAACAATGTGCTTACCATGGTGAACAAGAAGCAAAAGCCAGATTTATCAATACAATCTGCTTTCCATAGTGAACAAGAACCGAAAGCCACATTTATCAATACAATCTGCTTTCCGTACGAGAGTTCTTGAGTGTGCACTCCAGCGATGTAATGAATTTGCATACGTGTTTAACAAAAATACTCCAATAGTTTCTGCTGTAATTAAAATCACAATGTTGAGTCTAATCAAAAGCTTGCATTGTAAAGCTGGATGTGTGAGGCTGGTGGTTTTATCTTTCCCAGCCACACAAAGTCACTGAGGCTGATTTTTTCGGCGAGGAATGGTGACATTTAACTTCACAGCAACCTTGGCAAATTGAGGAATAGAGAAAGGCTTAGAGTTTGGCAGAAACCCGTCAGTCCCTGCGACTTGCTGACACCTGATTGCAGCTGATAAAACAGAATAAAACTGCAGCCATTGCAAGCCCTCTCGAGTCCTCCAACTTCTTTGTGTTGTGTGAGACGCTCGGAAATGCTTTGCTTTAATTATGTTCTGTCGCACTTTGCAACTGCCTCAGATAAGAGGAATCAAAATTAAATACCACACACAAGGAATATTATTATCCTTGCTTCTGGCACGCAGTGATTTTGAGATTTAGTGGAAATGTTTTCTGGAGGGAGCTAACTTGTTTGAAATGGAGCAATGTCAAAGTCTCCGACGGATTGGATTAAAATGTTTGTGGTGCAAAACCGGAAACTGTGGTTGAAGTATAATCAAAATTCTGCAGCAATCTTTCCAATGTACTATCTTTCAAGAAGGCTTGTTTGATATCACAAAGCTCAGGCAAATAAACCTGGCCAACAGTAGATTGTGTGCAGTCATGAGACAATCAGAATTAATGGAATTTGCCTGAATTAAAATTTTCCTTAGATTAATGCATTTTACTAAATTTAATTTGGTTCCAATCTCACCATAGGATTATCTACTGCCGAATGTATTACACATTCACAGACTCATTTGTGATTGTGCAGGAAAGAACTGCAGATGATGGGTTACTCCAAAGATGGACACAAAATGCTGGAGTAACTCAGCGGGGCAGGCAGCAACTCTTCACAGCTCCACACTGGCAGGAACCAGTTGAGGCAAAAACTTTTGTGAATTTGGTTGCTTGCAAAGCCTGTTCAATGGCGCACAGTGCCATTGAAGCTGTGCTGTTCATGTAAGTTGCACTGGCCTGTAGAAAGAAGGACGCGTATCCTTAATGTCTGCAAGCTCTGGCCTCTCCCTTAAAGCTGCTGATGACAGACTTTCCTCTTCTTTTGGAAGGAGGAACAGGCACAAAGTGACGGCAGATCACATGCATTCTCTCCAAGTAGTACAGCATTCTGTCTACAAAATACGTGGCTATTCTTTCATCAACACTGTCTATCCCAATTCCAGCCAATAGTGTTGTGCATGTACACCCCCTGCATCTGTACCAGGAAGCAACTCACCGCGATCTTCTCAACAGTTAATGAAGCTCTCAGTTTCAACATATTAGTTTATAATTTATGCATGCATGGGCTGTGCACATTTGCCATTTATTGATTGTGAATAATCACCCACGGACAGGAGCAACTAAATAAGCTCTTTCAGAGTTTAGTTGAGAATCATTGGTGGTTCTGTGGTCACATAGCTAACTGATTTGGCAAGTGCAGGATTTCCTCTGTTGTGGTATATTATGAAAGTTGATACTTCTACAGATATTAGATTTTTATCTCAAAGTTCCACACATTGTGCTTAGAGTCAGAATTGCACAGATGTAAAAATAGAACCTGCTTCTATTAAAAAATTGACTTTAAATTGAATATTAAAGATTCTCTCCTGGTCCTATAGAGCCTGAGAGAACTAAGCCATGCATATATTAATTGTTCTTAGGGCATATTTACATCTCTTCTCAATTTTAATTCCAATTCTGGGAACCCTGAATATGTAAATAACTTTCCAACTGTTAAACCTGCTTCCTTTGCCAAATAACACTTAATTTCTTTCCTAACGTATTTGCGGTCCTGTAGGCAATGGAATTCACATTGAATAGGCATGACGCAGGTACTGGGATCCAAAAATCTGAATTAGCAAAACAACATTGAAGTAGCCTAAGGAGCCTACAGTGGCGCAGAGTTGCTGCCTTACAGAACCATAGACTCAGGTTCGATCCTGACTACAGGTGCGGATCTGCACAGAGTTTGTACGCTCTCCCTGTGACCACATAGGTTTTCTCCGGTGGCTCTGGCTTCCTCCCACATTCCAAAGACGTGCAGGTTTGAAGGTTAATTGGCTTCTGTAAATTGCCCCTGGTGTGTATGATGCAAAATTGGGATAACGTAGAACCAATGTATGGGTGATCATTGATCAGTGCAAACTGAGGGGCCGGGTTCCATGCTGTATAACTAAACTAAACTAAACTATCATGTTCCCCTCTTCCATTGTAGATGAGGCTCTCACTAGGGATTCCTCTATATCTCGCGGCTCTGCTCTTATTCCACCTCCCCCCATTCGTAACAAGGACAGAGTCCCCCTTGTCCTCACCTTCCACCCCATCAGCCGTTGCATACAGCATATAATCCTCCAACATTTTTGCCACCTCCAACGGGATCCCACTACTGCCCACATCTTCCAATCTCCACCCCTCTCTGCTTTCCGCAGAGACCAGTCCCTCCATAACTCCCTGGTCAACTCATCCCTTCCCACCCAAACCACCCCCTCCCCAGGTACCTTCCCCTGCAACCGAAGGAAATGCAACACCTGTCCCTTTACCTCCCCCCTCAACTCTATCCAAGGATGCAAACAGTCTTTCCAAGTGAGGCAGAGGTTCACTTGCACCTCCTCTAACCTCATCTACTGTATCCGCTGTTCCAGGTGTCAACTTCTTTACATTGGCGAGACCAAGCGCAGGCTCGGCGATGGCTTCGCTGAACACCTCCGCTTAGTCCTTCTTAACCAAGCTGATCTCCTGGTGGCCCAGCACTTCAACCCCTCCAATTCCCAATATGACCTTTCTGTCCTGGGCCTCCTCCATTGTCAGAGTGAGGCCCAGCACAAATTGGAGTAACAGAACCTCATATTTCTCTTGGGTAGTTTACACCCCGGAGATATGAACATTGACTTCTCTAACTTCAGATAGCCCTTGTTTTCTCTTTCCATTCCCTCCCCCTTCTCTGTTCTCCCTCTAGTTTTTCTGTCTCCGCCGACATTCTTTCTCCCGCCCCACCTAACATCAGTCTGAAGAAGGGTCTCGACCCGAAACGTCGCCCATTCCTTCTCTCAAGAGATGCTGCCTCACCCGTTGTTACTCCAGCATTTTGTGTCTACCTAAAATAGGAACCTTTGTTTCACTGAAACTGAATCAAATTATCAAAGACAGATTTAAGGATTTATCTCTTCAAGCACTTGAGCAACTAAACTTTATTTTTGGATAACACAACACAAATTCCACTATACGATACCTAACCACTGTGGGTTTGATCCTTGTATATGCTTGGCCAAGCCCCTTAGCCTCGTGCAAACAGAGACACTCCAAAAGGTGAAGCAGTCCCAAGTGCTCTTCCAGAAGATCGACAAAGGACCTCGTGGGGGCTGCCTTTTATAGGTCCCTGAACCTTGAGGGGCCGAACCACATGGGGGTGGTCTCTTTACAATCCAATCAAACATATTAATTATAACAGTACATAATTGACAGTTCCCCAACCCAATAATGCAATCTTGAATAGATTGTATTTGGAAGAAGCTTCAAGAAGGAAGCCAACACAAATGAATAGTGCAACATGTGCCCTGGGATTCAAACAGTTCCTCCAAGGCTTAACATTTCAACCAATCAACAATTAACAGGGTAACCGTCTCGCAAAATTATTTATACTATTTACAATGCCCTTGCAGCGATCCAATCAAAGTGATGAATTTAAGGTTTGTTTGCAAAACTGCTATACATTTTATCAATTAGGAGAAACAAGGAGAACACCTGGATCTTTCACCATCCTGCACATCAATCTAAACCTAGACTGACTGGCACCATCCAAACCCTGTAAAGTTCAGCTGACAAGGGTTAAGCAATTCTGACAAGTGCAGGGATTCTCCATTTTATGGTGTCTTTAATTTGGTCAATATTAACACCTCAAGCCAGCCTACTGAAATGATTCTTAAAAAAATCTAAATAGACTCAGGACCACGTATAATAGGAGTGTTCGCTGTTTGCCCTGATGATGTGAATTTGTAGAGCTGGTCCTTGACAACTGCATTGACCCAGTTTGAATCTTGACCTCGGGTGTTGTCCATGCAGACTTTGCCCATTCTTCGTGGGAGCATTCTTTCATCTAGACAATCCATTTTAGAAGCAAAGGCATGCAAATTGAGAGGTTTGGCCAGCGACTTTGAGTCCTGAAAAGCGCTATATAAATAAAATGTATTATTATTTATTATTATTGTGATTTGATCTTTTTGCGTGAAAGGGTGATAACACCTTAGACACACTGTTGGGAACGTGGGAGAATAAAATGGGATTTCGGTAGGACTACATGGGTGCTTGATGGGTGGTGTGTAAAGAATGTGCCAAAGGGCCTTTCTCTGTGGTGTCTGATTTGTATATTTCTGTAGTCAATCAAAGCTAGAGTAGAGCTCTATGCCCCAAATGCCTATTACACCATTCAGTAAGATCATGGTTAATTGTATGTCCCATCCATTTTCCAATGCAGTTTCCTCTAATTCCCTTACTGTCCCAGCATTTATTAATCTCAGCCATGCATATCCAGTGACTTGGTTCTTAGTTGGTTTCTTGGTCCTCCAAAATATTCCAAATGGAATTTAAACTGGAGGTGGTGGAGGGAGGACTTAAGCCAGAAAGGGTTTTGGGGAAGAAAGAGCTACCTTAAATTTAGTTGCATCTGGTTGGGTAACTATAGTAGGGTGGAGATTATTCCATGCTTTAATTGTGCGGGGGAAGAATGAATTGCTGTACATATCTGTCTTGGTAGCTGGAATCACAAATTGGATCGAATGCCCTCGTCTGCTCCTAATTGGTTTGGGTTTGGTGTAGGTCTTGTAATCTATGTCGAGCTGACCATTTAACATTTTGTAAAAACAGGTCAAACGGTAAGCTTCACATCTGTCTTGGAGAGGGTTCCACCCCAGAGAATTCAGAAGTTTGGTTACACTCGCTTCTCTCTCATAGGTGTTAGTAACAAATCGACTGAACATTCACAGACCTCTGAGGTACAAATTTTGTCCTCTGAGGTATAAAATTTAAAAGATTTATATTCTGCTGTGTAAAGAAATGTATCCTCATTTTCGTGCAAAATGGTTGACCTCTAATCCAGAGACTGATCCTTAGCTCCAGACTCCAAGGGAAACAGCACACTCACCATCTATCCCAACATCTATCCCAACACTTCCTCTTGTAATCTTGGAATCTTCAGTTCAATCACCTCTCATTTTTACAGGCTTCGATGAACATGGAAAAATCGTACTAAATCTTTCTTCCTATGAACAGTCCCTTATTCCCAAGACAGAATGTACATTGCACTGGTTCGATGCAATGTCACTAATATTGACAACTGCAAGAGAAAGTAGATTATGGTAACAATTGATGGGTTGTTTCTTTTTGAAAACTGGTTTAAAATAAAACAATATGTCTCTCGTTTTGTGCATTGACTGTGATTTTGAGGACAGTGTCTTATTGGTTGTGTTTTAAAGGTTGTCAGTGTAGATTTATAAACCCAGCTTCCAGTTTTTTTTTCTTTCATGATTTTGAAATCTGTTCTAGAAAGACATTGTGGTGTAGTTTGTGAAATATAGTTAAAAGCATCAGTCCCCGGCAGCAGCTGTAAACCACTGCACTCCATGATTCGCACAGCATTGCGATATGTAATTCATCAGGTTCTCTTGACTGCAGCACGGTGAAGCAATCTACCTTCCTCAATTTCCCCTTGATCGTGCAATCTATAGGCATTTACAATCCAAGCTTAAGATCACAATACAAGAGGTAAGAGCATGAGTAAACCATTCTACCCTTTGATCCTGCACCACCATTCACATGGCTGAACTTCCATAAGCTCCATTTTCCAACACTCTCTTCACATCCATTGATTCCTTTAATACCTGAAAATCTATTAATCCCTGCGTTGTATGAACACAATGACTGAGCTTTCGCAACCATCCATGGTAGAAAATTGCAAAGCATCAATGGCCTCTGGATGAAGACATTTGTCCTCATCTCAGTCAATTTGTCTTTATCTCAGTCCATATTCCATTACAATGTGACTGAGCTTCAGTCACCTCTTTTTAATCTTCGTTCTTCAAACGTTTGACGTACTTATACCGAAGGATGTACAATTGAGAAAAAAAAGTACTCAATCCTACCAATTTTTTTTTTTAAGCAATCTGAATCAGAAAGATCTTTCTGGAGTGGAAATCTTCATTCTTACCTAGTCTTACCTTGCCCTACCTTAGGTGCTGCCTTGTAGTGTTCTTCTATCCTAATTAATATATTAGCTGCAAAAATCTAGCAGGAACTTGAAGCAGATTTAATAGTGGTAGAAATTCCTGCCATCTACTTGAAGATCTGTCATTTCTATCAATATTAAAAGACACCTGCTGGCAGATAATTCTGCTCTGGATATATTTTTATATATAGATATAATATAAATATATATATAGATTATATACATACATAGATGTGCTCGTGCATGCACAAGCAGAACGCTGTCAACATTTCGATCAATCAAAATACATTTTTTTAAAGATTTCAAATGTCATTCTTTTATATATGTATAAGGTCAATCCTGATATAAACTAAAAGTGTAAATGAATGATTACATTTCTTTTCTCTTGAGTAATTAAATTAGTGAAAGCTCCAATGGAACATTAGGGTGAAATTATCTTTCATGCACAAAATATTGGTTGCAGAAATTAAAGATGGTGAGAATAAGTATCTGATATCTGTTGTCAACTTTATGCCTGATGCCCATGAACTTCATAAGTGGGGGTTGGGGCATTGGATTATATGCATGTTTCCATCTGATGAATTAGATTATGAAATTTATGAAAGGGCACCAATACAAAGATCGCCTGTATTTCCTAAAGATCTGCAGTATTTTAGTTTGAATTTTTGATTTGATTTGATTCAATTTATTGTCATTGTCTTCAATTAAGAGACAACGAAATGCTATTTCCCATTACAGTCATACAAATTAAAAAACACAGAACACAGTAGTCCACAACATAAAACATCCCCACAGCGCCACCAAAGTTCCCCACTGAGAGGGAAGGAACCAAAGTCCAGTCAACCTCCTCACTGATGTTCCCCAATGTTCACCCGTGGTTGAGGCCTCCCGAGCCCTCCTCATTCGCCGCTACGGGCGGCCCAATGTTCAGGCCCTATCGCCGGGAATGATGGAACCCCGACGTCGAAAGGTAGAACATCCTCAGCTGCCTGGACCTCTGAATCGGCCACCTCCCACTGGAGTCCGGGGCTCCCGAAATCCACAGGCCGAGCTGGGCGGAGATTCACGCTGGAGTCCCCTGGCAAAGGGTCCCAGGACTCCGCGATGTTGAAGTCAGCGCCGCCCGCGCTGGGAGCTCCGCATCCACAGCTCCGCTATGTTGATGCAGCAGGCCCAACACTCCGGAGCTCCAAACGGCGATCCCAGGTAAGGCCTCGCCCGCTCCGCGATGTATCCAGCACTGCGCCGCCGCTGCTGAAGCTCTGGTCCGGTCCTGGCAGGAAAGGCCGCGCCAATCCAGTTGGTAGGCCGCGAGGAGGGGGGCGAGGGCGCGACTCGGATAATAGTTGTATCCTCGCCAGGAAGTGACTGAAGGATGGTTTCCCCCTTACCATACCCCCTTTCCCCCACATAAAATACAAAAAAAAACAAGAAAATACTTTAAACATAACAAAAAATAAAAAAGATAACCAGACTGTAGGCAGAGGCAGCTATCAACAGCGCCACCGGATGGCCAGTGATGGTGAATTTCAGTAAGAATGTCTTTCCTATCATCTAGGCCTCTTACAGAATAACTCTCTGTGAGATATGTTTGTTCTTTTCTGTTCCTATTTCCAATTCCTTCTAGTAAGTTGCCACTCATTATGTCTCAGTCATTCAAAATTCCTTGGAGAATATCTGAAAGCTGTATTCATGCAGACATCTCAGTCATGAAAAATCCGTCAACACTTGTCGAAAGATTTTGTGCATACTTCACCAACTTTAATGAACTCTAGGAAGTGCCAGACAGTTACACAACTGAAGCAACAGTCACCATAAAGCAATCAGCAACCGAACTGATGACCTCTTAAAGGGCCTGTCCCACTTTCACAACCTAATTCACAACCTTTTTTACTCGTGGACATTTTTCATCAGGCTAGAAAAACGCCCCGACCTACATGATGCCATGAGTACCTACGAATAGCATCACGACCTACCTATGACCTACCTACGACCTCCTACAACCTCCTGCGACCTTGTGACGACCATGCTGCGAGTATGAGTCAAGGGCAAACTCGGCAGAGGTCGTGAATTAGGTCGTGAAAGTGGGACAGGCCCTTAAGTGACACAATTGGGGGTAAGGGCAGAGAAGATGTATGATGAACATGATCAGCTAAACTTGGTGGTTAGACACCAACTTCCAAAATGGCACTTGTAGAGTGATACAGTGTGGAAACAGGCCATTCAGCCCAACTTGCCCACACCGGCCAACATGACCCAGCTACACTAGTCTCACCTGTCTGTATTTGGCCCATATCGCTCCAAACCTGTCCTATCCATGTACCTGTCTAACTATTTCTTAAACAATCTCATGCGATCAAATCACTGAAAAATGTGATGACCTGTCAAATGTACAAATTCACACCAAGCGTTGGCTGCAATGTATGGCCTCACCACTTGACATCAGATGCCACTAGCCTATGAGTTTAACTATGCACACCAATCAACAGTCTGGATGCATATGGCATAATTTTGTGCATAGTTTATGCATAATTTTGCACTCACAACACTTCATTCTTATCAGATAAACATTTAGCCTTTGTGTTGTCTTGAACCAATTAAGTCGCAGTGGACCAAAAATTGCAATTATTTAATAGTAATTTGTGATAATCCAACCCAGTTAATGAGATGAAATTTCAGTCACAAATGCAGCACAGATCTCTGAGAAATGGAAGGTTATTTCACTGATTTCACAAACCCGAATATCTTGATTATATTCCTTCACCTTGTCAAATCAGTAAACCATTTCCCCTATATTCCTTATCCATTTTCTATTTACAATTTTTGATCTTTTTTTGTCACCGGCTCCCCACCTTGCCGAATACCATGGTGTTTGCACAAATGAGTTGCTACTGGGCAGGTTTCACTCCTGTTCTCCAAGCAGCGCATTGCAGTGGGTCATTGAATGGGTGACATTTGTTTCTCTTCTCTTCTCTTCTGTGATGATGTTGAGCTCATTGGGATCTCAATGCATGGATGGAAATCAATGTGTTTCCCACATCAGTACGCTTCATCACTTTGCTCTCCCATACCATTTCTGAAAGATGAACTCATCATAGTTTATTTCTTGACCACCGTATGTACTGCCAGTGTCTCTGCTTCATGGGTGTGGATCACACTGGCCTAGAAATTGACGGCTGCTGTACAATGAGGACCCATGTGAGTTCTTACGGCAAGGCAAAGGATGAGCACTTTTCAAATGTTTTTGTCTTGTGCATTTTAATTGCAATTCCAGGCATTGCTGCTTAACTGTTTGTAGAAAACAAAAGTTTGTTGCTAAGTTACAGGAACAGAATAAACTTTGCATTGTGACCTCCTGCTGTGGGAAGCGTTTCTAAAAACAGCAACTCCTCATGAAAACAATTGCCTTTGGTGGTGCAACTGGTAGAGCTGCTGCCTCACAGCGCCAGAGACCCGGGTTCAATCCTGATTACCTTGGGCGCTCTCTGTGCCGAGTTTGCACGTTCTCCTTGTGACCGTGTGGGTTTCCTCTGGGTGCTCCGGTTTCCTCCCACATCCCAAAGACATGCGGATTTGTAGGTTAATCGGCCTCCGTAAATTGTCCTTGGTGTGTAAGATAGAATTAATGTACAGGTGGTTGCTGGCCGGATTGGACTTGGTGGGCCGAAAGGCCTGTTTCTATGCTGTACAATTTAATTCAAATTCAAGTAAAGGAGCCACCATGGAGTAGGATTTTCCTCAGGTGAGGGGCTAGTAATGGCCATGAGGAACAAGCACCTGCAAATCCTGCTGGAAATTGTGTCACCTTGGGGTGGGCGTCAGGACGGAGAAAAATTAGGGATACTGGAAATGTGAAATATAAACAGAAAATGCTACAAGTACCTCATAGGCCATGCAATTATGTGGAAAGAATAACTGAGTCAGAGAGTGAAAAAGAAAAAAAAGACAAGTTAGTTTTAAATTGTAGAGATGGTGGCAAGATACAAATAGGAGCAAGGAGATTCTCTGGAGAACGCCAGGGTTGTCCCCGGGCTCAAGTCAACCAGTCAAGGAGTTGATGGGGGCAGTTAGAGAGAACAAAAGATGGAACTATGGGGTTAGGAGGGAGAGATAGATCAAGTGTGAATTGAGGGCAGTTACAGACTGAGGATACAGATAAAGTGGTGTATAAAGGTGCAAAAAGCAGGGCTGTTGGAGGTGCCTGGCAGATTAGAGAGAGAAAAACTGAGCCAGATCACAGATGGACAACGCCACAGTTCACAGCAGGATCTGTATTATTTTATTTTCAATAGAGCTAAATCCTTGAAATCTTTCCTCAACAGCATTATTTGATCATCTTCACCAGAAGAACTAGTGGTGCAGGGAAGGCACAGTGGTGCGTCTGCCTCTCAGCTTCAAGGACCTGGGTTCAATTCTAGTTTCTGCAGCTGTCTGAAAGCATATGCATGTTCTCCCTGTGACCACATGGGTTTCTCTCGAGTACTCTTTTTTTTGTTCCACACCCCAAAAACGTGCTGATATGTAGGATAATTGACTCCTGTAAATTACCCATGGTGTTGGCGGGCTGTAGGAGAATCAGAGTGGTAGTAGAGAGAATGTGTTGGGGGAGAATGAGATTGTTGGGATTGCACTGAGAGCTGGCATATATTTGATGAGCTGAATGGCCTCCTGGGTCATAAAAATGATGGAGTATAAGAAATATTAGCTGTTCAAGATGGCAACTAATTTTTCGCTTCTCAAGGCCATTTAAAGATGGGCAAACATGTGAGCCAAACCAGCAATGTCAAAATTACCAAATTTAGGCGCAAAGAACTGCATATGATGGTTCACAAAAAGGAACGCAAAGTACAAGATTAACTCGGTGGATCATGGGGCATATCTGGAGGTTGTAGATAGATACAAAAAGC
This sequence comes from Malacoraja senta, assembly GCA_038087875.1. Lineage (NCBI taxonomy): Eukaryota > Metazoa > Chordata > Chondrichthyes > Rajiformes > Rajidae > Malacoraja > Malacoraja senta. Next base: position 12,565,506 of record CM075988.1, read on the forward strand.
TGGAGTAACTCAGTGGGACAGGCAGCATTTCTGGTGAGAAGGAATGTGTGATGTTTTGGGTCGAGTCTAGATGATGTTTCGGATCGGGGCCTTTCTTCAGTCTGAAGGAGGGCCCTGACCCAAAATATTGTTTATCTACTGTACGTCCTCCAGTGATGCTGCCTGACCCGCTGAGTTACTCCAGCACGTTGTGTCCCTTTTCCCCCAATTACGGTGGTTAAATAGTTTAAATATATCCATTATCTTAACCAAGTGCTTTTGCTCCCTCAGATTGCCCTCTTCTCACGATTAAATATTCCAGAGTTAAGGCCCTGTCCCACTTTCCCGAGTTACTCACAAACTCTCCCGCGTTTTCCCCTTGATTCGAACTCGGGGAATGTCGGGTAATGTCGGTAGCGAGCTCGTAGGAGCCAGTAGGAGGCCGTAGATGTTTCGTAGCGGCTCGTAATGCCAGCCGTAGGAACTCGGGGCATCAGGTAAGTCGGGACGTTTTTTCAACATGTTGAAAAATGTCCATGAGTTAAAAAAAATAGCCCCGAGTACCTACGAACGGCTATTACCGTAATTATCTGAGTTCGAATCAAGGGGAAAACTCGGGAGAGTTCGTGAGTAACTCGGGAAAGTGGGACAGGGCCTTTAGTTAACACTGTTTTATAGTTCTTGTCAATGACATTAACGAATCATACATGGTGTTCGCCTGTGTCTTGTTTGTAAATTTCCCCTAACGACTGAGCCATTTGGAATCATGGTTTGAAATGTACATCGTTATATCAGACCTTCTAGCTGCAGGTGAATAATCCTTAACTACAGGCATGACCTTCTCTGGCCATTCACTGCTCTATCACCCATAGATTATTGATGTACCCATAGACTATTGATGCCAGCTCCCTTGTTGTATGTCACCAATGAGTAAGGACTGCATTACTCTCTCGCTTTCCATTACAGTTTTAAAGGGATTCTGCAAGACATAAATTTGCAAGTGCCAGCAAGAGAGCAGACATGGAGGGGAGGTTGAATCTGTATCAGACTGTCAAGATTCCTGTTTTGGGACAGTTAAGGACAAAAATTTGTGGAGAACATTGCGATGATCAGATCAGCATTTTATTTTTCTCTAGCAAGAATAATTAACACATCTTGGCGAATAATCTCAGCAAGTAAATCACAATTTAGCTACCTGTCTTCATGAAGAGACCTCAAAAGGACATAGAGTATCTATACTTTCTACCCATTTTTGACTGGTGCCATATGTCTCAGTGGAAATGTGTATTCCCTTAGTCTGTGATCGTGTAGACATGCCTTTGAGTGCATGTTGTACTTGTTAATTCTTGAACAAACATGTCTCATCAGACAAAACACACAGTGCTGGAGTAACTCGGTGGGGCAGGCAGCATCACTGGAGAACATGGATAGGTCATGTTTCAGGTTGGGTCCCTTCTTCAGACTGATTAATGTGGGGGGAGGGGGGAGAAAGCTGGAAGCGAGGGGGGGAAGGTGAAAGCCTTGCTGGTAGTAGGAAGATACAGGTGAGGGGTTGGGGTGGGTGGGGTTGGGAGGGGGGTTTGATAGGCTGATGGTTGGACAAAGGCCAGAGATGACAAGACAGAAGGTGTGATACAGGATACAAAAGAATGGAAGAATTGTGAATTGTGGAGCTGTTGATTCACGATTTTCTCTCACATCGGTTGTTTCGACAATAATCGACCGGACACCGGGGTTGCTATAAACGTACGTTTATTCAGCACTGAGTCTTCACACAGGTTAACAACCTAGCAAAGAGTCAAGCTCTCTGCCTTAATCCTTAATGCCTTTTATATTTTAATGTCACTGTTTATGCCTCCCATATTACTGACACAAAGCAACAGACACGTACGCAATGGTCAGGATCACAGGCACGTACATATTGGGAGGTGTTATTTAGTGGAACAATACTGGAGATAAGACAGGTACATTCCTCAGACTTCTGAGAGCGGCGGTTTGTATATTCCTCAGACTTCTGAGAGCCAGCTATCTCAGTCAGACGGGTGCAGTTAATACCATAGTCGCGAATATGCAGCAACAGCAGGACAATGTGAATTTCTCCTGACCACAACTTCCTGACCCCTGCAGCTACATATTCAGCAATTTTGGTCAGCAGACATTTTATGTTTCAATCCAGTCCACCTGGCCAAACCATTTTACCTTCACAGAACAATCTTACAGCGTTTATTCAAGATTTACATTCACAGAGCTGCAGGAATGTATGTAGATGGAAGAGGAGGGGGTGAGAAAAATGGGTATAAGTCCAGGTGGGACACAGGGGACAGAGGGGGGGGAGAAAGGATGGGGTGGGGGTCAAAGGGAGATGGGGAAAGGTTTTATAGAGCAAAAATTTAAGAATTCAATGTTCATACCATTGGGATGTAAGCTATCCAAGCGGAATATAGGGTGTTGTTCCTCCACATTGCATGTGGCCTCACTCTGGCAATGGAGGAGGCCCAGGATGGAAAGTTCAGTGTGGGAATGGGAAGAGGAGTTCAGATGGTTAGCAACCGGAAGATCCAGCAGGCCTTGTAAGCCAAACCACCCTCTCCCCAGCTACTTTCCCCTGCAACCGTAAGAGATATAACACCTGTCCTCATACCTCCTCCCTCACCTCCATCCCAGGGACCCCGACAGTCCTTCCAAGATCAGAGGTTCACTATTTTTATTTATTAAAGCCAGCACTTTGTGTCATGTTTGGTAAACCAGCATCTGTAGTGCCTTGTTTGTAATTCTTCCTCGTCAGACAAAGCTGGCAGAAAGTCACCAAGAAAGATTGGAGACATTTAGGAACACCTGAAGATTGTTCTTCAAGCATCAGATCATCCTGACTAGATAATTTAGATTGTTCCATCATGGAGGCTAAGTTTAAATCCTGGAACTCAATTTAGTCATACTGTGGGAGCACCTTCACCTGAACGCCTGCAACAGTTCAAGATGATATTCATCCCCATCTTCACAAGGAGAGTTTACAAATGGGCAATAAATACAGTGACATCCATTCCCATAAAGGAATCAAACTAAAAGTAGCTGGGGACATATTGAGCCGATGAGGCTTGAGAAGCATCGTAACCTGTCGTAGATTACAGGCAATAGAACAATTGAATCGTGTTTGAAATTTCATTTGCAATTCTAATTAAATATGCAAACATCATAGCATTCTCAGAGCTGCCAGATGGAACAAATACAAAAAAATATGCAGTGAGGCTTTAATAAATTTGTCATAAATGTGTAAGTAACTGAAAACACCCCACTGCTGCCTACTGTAGTTTATTCCATTGATTGAAATGTCAAATGCCCTTATGCATGGTTTACCATGTAATGGAGCATGGAAACACATAATGCCTTGATAAAGAACAAAAAAGTCAGAGCCTGAAAAGTAATTTATCTCATTGGTGATGCTCAACATGTATTTATCAAATATGCATCAAAGTTCAGAGAAGGTGCTTCCTTTGAAATGTCTCTGCACACATGTGCAGAAAAGCACTTCAGCTGAGCACAGCTTATCAAATTACTGCCAATTCTTCTTGAGCATCTGACCACTCTGCCATGAAATTGAGCAGACTGCTCAGAATTTGCATAGTTTTCAAAGAGAACGAGGGTACGGATTTGCTCAAATGTGTTCATGACTGATATTCCACAATTCTCTATGATTTTCTCAAATCACTTGATGCCTGGAGCCAAATGTAATATAAAGACAATATGGTAGAGGGCCCATTGGAGCCAAACATTTGTAATAACAGGCTTGTGATGCGGTCCACTCTGTTTGTATTGTTGGGCACAGCTGAGCAGAGAGTTGCTAATATTGTGATTCCAAAAATGAGAAAATGTGGGAAAAAATAATTGGAATTGGTACTCTTTCTTTTCCGCTTTGCTAATGGAAATCCAGCCCTTTGTTCCTGCTCATCTCCAATCAGACCTCTGCCCCAGTATTTCTCACATTGCCATTTATTGGTCCTACACAGTTATGACAGTGGCTACTACAGCTTTCAGGACTAACTCCCTACATTTTTATATAAAGACAAAATAATTTGTATCTTTGGAGAAATCAGAACTTATAAACTTTATATTTAGCAACAAAAAGCTTAGATTTTTTTGCTTGTTGTCTCATTGCAATTGTATCTTAAATGGCTAGTTGCTATGGAGCAGGAACATGTACAGTAGGGTTCTGCCATTATATGTTGGCTATGCTTAACCATCAATGGCAAGACTTGGCACAAGATAGACACAAAATGCTGGAGTAACTCAATGGGTCAGGCAGCATCTATGGAGGAAAGGATTAAGTGATGTTTCGGGTTGGAACCCTTCTTCAGGCTGAAAGATAAAGAAGGCCGGAACAAAACAGGGCCGGCAACAGATGACCTCAGGAAGGATTAAGTCCATACTGGTCCATTGATGGCTGGGGAACATGTGCTAACGATCGGGATACAAGGATGCTAACAGTGGAACTAGTGGAATAGCCAGGGTGGGGGCGGAGGAGAGAGGGGAGGGAGAGGAAGGCAGGAGTTACTTGAAATTAGAGAAATCAACATTCATACCACTGGGTTGGTAGGTGCCCAAATATGAGGTGCTGTTCCTCCAATTTGCATGTGGCCTCATTCTGACAGTGGGGGAGGCCCAAGACAGAATGTTCAGTATGGGAATCTTCAGCACATCTATGTATAAAGGGGAAGTCAGATGTTATTTCTGACATGAATATCCAATGATCATGACTGTAAGTGCACATGTGGACATTGGGTAAATGCCTTATAGACTCATATAGCGTGGAAACAGGCCCTTCGGCCCAACTTGCCTGCGCCAACGTGACCCGTCTACACTAGTTACACTCGCCTGCATTTGGCTCATATCCCTCTAAACATATCCTATACATGCCCATATTTAAATGTTTCTTAAATATAGCGATAGAACCTGCCTCAATTACATCCTCGTTTCATACACCTACCATCCTTTGTGTAAACAAAGTCACCACTCAGATTCCTATTCAATCTTTCCTGCCCTGACCTTAAACCTATGTCTCCTGGTTCTTGATTCCCCTTCTTTGGGCAAGAGACTCCCTGGTCCCAGGTCATTAAATAATCTACAATTCACAGTCTAGTCCAGTCATGAATAATATCCATTGGATAAGACATACAAGGGAAATAGACTACAGTTGAAAATTAAGAAGTAGGGCAAACGTGACAAAAATGTTCTGAAGGCATCACAATTGTGCACTGATTGCATCAAACTGCCTCGTTGTATGAACAAATATCATAATAGCCATAATGTAGGCAATTGCCAATTTACAGTGGGAAGAAAATAATTGTAAAAAAAAAGTCTACTTACCATTTAGCTCATGCTAAACAATAAACAGAATACAAAACCTGACAGTTCATTCAGCTTTCATTATTTTCTCCAAATGTCCACTGAGTCAAATATTCTATTTGAGTTCACTGAAGTCCCTTCACAAACTGAGGAAATGAATTTGAAAATGAACTGATTATTTGAGCACAATTGCCTTTTGAAATAGTCAGTACTGCTGCATGGTATTCATCTTTCGACCAGATATTCCACACACAATGGTGTGCCATTCAAATTTGTTATTTTGGCCCAATTCTCATTGCAGTAAACACAGTCTTCTTTGGCCTTAAAGCAGAACAAGCCCATTTCAAATGCATGCTGGTGACTCAGTACAGCGTGCTACAAAATGATAAGCGGGTGATGAAGAGGGGTTTGAAAGGAAATTTGAAAGACCAAATCAATGACACAGTGTTAATTAAGAACAGCTTCTGCCATGTAATAGTTCCCTCCCCCTCTGGTGTCATAACCATTGTTTTCAGATCTGCACTTTGCATTAGTGATTTTTGTTCCTTTTGTTCTGGTCTTGTTTCTAATCCCATTTTCAGTCTATTTATGTTTAGTGCCAGACATTCCTGGAACCAAGAAATAATTCCCAACTGCAGAAGCTTCTTCTGCACTGAACAGCAGGCAATCAGCAAATTGCTTCTTTACAAAAGAACACCGTTTTTCAGTTGGAAGCTAGTAATCTGAAACATTGGGGACATGAATAGGGCCTTGGTGGAGGACGCTGTTTTCCAAAGCCAATTTAAAAAAAATCGTTAATAAAGCTTTGAAAATATAACTTTTCTCAGGCACTCTGCAAAACCCAGTGTGACACCTTAAGTGCTTTTCTTACCAAGCTCTTCCATTATCTCACTGAGTGGTGAGTCAGGTGCAGGGTGTAGTGAAGAATGCCTTTGGGACACTTGCCTTCATTGGTAAGGATATTGAGCTCAAGGGTTGAGACATCATGGTGCAGCTGTTCAAGTCATTGCCGAGACCACACTTGGAGAATTGTGTACAGTTCTGGTCACCCAGCTACAGGAAGGGAGCTATATTATTCTGTACCATGGCATTTGAAAGAGTGCAGTAGATATCCGCGAGGATGTTACCTGGACTTGCGGGCTTGAGTTATAGAGAGATGTTGGATAGGATGGGACATTTTTCTTAGGGGCATAGGAGGATGAGGGATGACTTTGTACAAGATCATGAGGTGCATAAATAAAGTGAATACTCACAGTCTTTTTCCGAGGGTGAAAGATTCTAAAACTAGAGGCCATAGGCTTAAGATGAGAGGGGAGACAAAGGTAGACAAAAGTGCTGGAGAAACTCAGCGGGTGCAGCAGCATCTATGGAGCGAAAGAAATAGGCAACGTTTCAGGCCGAAACCCTTCTTCAGACTAATGTAGGGTGGGAGGGGGGGGCGGGGAGAAGAAAGGAGAAAGGAAGAGGAGGAGCCCGAGGGCTGAGAGAGAGCTGAGAAGTGGAGACAGCAAGGGCTACCGGAAATTGGAGAAGTCAATGCTTATGCTGCTAGGGTACAAACTGCCCAAGCGGAATATGAGGTGCTGCTCCTCCAATTTCCGGTGGTGCTCACTCTGGCCATGGAGGAGGCCCAGGACAGAAAGGTCGGATTCGGAATGGGAGGGGGAGTTGAAGTGCTGAACCACAGGGAGATCAGGTTGGTTAATGCGGATCGAGCTGACGTGTTCGGTGAAACGATCGCAAAGCCAGAGAGGGGAGATGTAAGAAGTACAATTATTTTACTTAGAGGGTAGTCTGTATTTGGAATGAGCTGTCTGAGGAAGTGATTCGAGCAGATACATGATGAGATTTAAAAGACATTTGGATAGATATGTGGAAATATGGGTTTAGAGGGACATGGGCCAAAGACAGCCAAATGACATTAGCACAGAATGCCAACTTGGTCAGCATGGACAAGATGGATCAAGGGACCTGCTTCCATGTGTGAAGCTCTCTATTACTCTATTACTCGATAGCTAACATACATCTTCAGCAACAAAATTGTGCTTCAAAGTCCTCAAATGCATGGCCATGTATCAATGAATGCAGAAATAAGATCAGACCATTCACCCTCTCAATGCTGACTGCTAATGAATGGTCCATATCACAAAATTTACAAAAGACAAACATTTCAAGAGCAGCTAACAATATTGCCATGGCAAAGGACAGACAGTACACTTGGCCCACACCACCTTCAATAGGAGAAGATGCCTCCACACATAAACCCATGCTACTCTCTAGTAGATCTGGCCACTGTGAAGGACACAAATTCATTGGTCCTGAGGTTGAAGAATGCAGAAGAAAATCACCAATGCCATCAACCCCTTTTACACGCTTGGCCAGCTGAAATGCATTGACCTGAATTTTGAAATCTTCAATTTAAGCAGCTTCAACACCTTTCCTTGGGATGAGTGAGTGACAGATATCCACTGCACTCTGTGTGCAAATGTGCTTTTTGATCTCATTCAAAGGTACAGTACTTGTTCTATTTTCAAGGCTATCCCCTTTGTTTTGGACTCTTCCATCTGAGGCAATAGCTGGTCTAAATTTGACCAGCCAATTATTAAGCAGCCTAGATCAGCCCTTAACCTTGTCTAAGCAAGGAACATTATTCTAATGTATGCAACATTCTCATAATTTATTATGTATTATGCCTAAATCAAGCATTTATTTGCATAGATGTTTTGTGTTTAAAATCTAGAGTAAATATGAAATTAGAGTCTGTGATAAATTGAATTAATCAGCATACATTCAGTAATAACTGAGGATGCTTCATTTATCATGCATTTTTGTGATAACATAGATTCGATGGCTTGACTCTTAGTGGCTATCTTGAGCCAGAAGTCCTTTGACCATGATTTTAATCTTCATCCTGATATGTACACCAGGTTGTCACAAACACAGATGTATCCAGCCAATTAATTTAATTTACTTCACACAAGTTCAAGAAATGGCTTGATGCACTTGAAAGAATGTCAGTAATGGATCTGACAATATCCTGTTCTCAGTGCTGAAGAGCTCTGTTCAAGAACCAGCCACCGTTAGATAGCTAGTACTGTATTGCTTTGACACAACGATATGTCACCACATCCGCAGGAGACAGGGCAATCCAAGCAGATGAATTACAGCCACAAAAGGAGACTGCCCATCATAGAAACATAGAACATAGAAACAAGAGAGAGTTAGATTTAGCTCTTTAGGCTAAAGGAATCAAGGGATATGGGGAAAAAGCAGGAATGGGGAACTAATTTTAGATGATCAGCCAAGATCATATTGAATGGCCTATTCAATGCACCTATTTTTCTATGTTTCTCTGTCTACCAGGGCTCCATCCTGTTTTGCTGTCGACCCTGATTGGTCATGGTATTTTCTTGCTTCCAGCTCTACACACCACCCCCCCCCCCCCCCCCCCCCCGATCCAAAACATCACCTATTTTTTCCAGAGATGCTGCCCGACCTGCTTAGTTACTCCAGCACTGTGCATCTATCTTTAGCGGTAACCATCATCTTGTTACTCAGAATCGTTTTCTTGGGACCACTATTGTAATTGCACTAGAGCAGTCATATGAATGTTTAATAGAGTGGGTCATGTGGATTGTGCGGTGAGTAGCACTTCAGGGCCTAAGACAAGGAACAAGTTGAGCCTGTGATGGATTTTTTGCCACTTATTGGATGCATGCATAGTTCAACATTTTGATGTTCTTGGATTTAACTACCCGCTCCTTCCACCAGCATGTAATATGGTGCCAGGTAACCCATGTAGAGCAGCTGATCAATGCTTCCTTCCATCCCTTCCAAATCCATCATCTCCACCACCTAGAAGGAAGAAAGTAAATTGGCTGGGGGTACCCTGACTTCCATCAAGTCACACATCCTACCATGAATACAAGGTACACAAAAATACTGGAGAAACTCAGCGGGTGCAGCAGCATCTATGGAGCGAAGGAAATAGGCAATGTTTCAGGCCGAAACGTTGCCTATTTCCTTCGCTCCATAGATGCTGCTGCACGCGCTGAGTTTCTCCAGCATTTTTGTGTACCTTCGATTTTCCAGCATCTGCAGTTCCTTCTTAAACACTACCATGAATACACATGGGTGTTCCTACATTGTCACTGGCCTGAGACTGTGAACAACAGCTTTGTGGTAGAACTATTCAAATTGTAAAAGTAAAGATGGCATCACTGTCTCAAGACTAACTGGAAAAGGCATTGTAAATCTCACCTGCAACCCTAATCACAAGGAACAATGCTGCAGAGTTGCATTTAGAAAACATAGAAAATAGGTGCAGGAGTAGGCCATTTGGCCCTTCGCGCAAGCACCGGCATTCAATGTGATCATGGCTAATCATCCAAAATCAGTACCCCAGTCCTGCTTTTTTTCCCCATATCCCTTGAATGGAATCATAATATACTGGGTCTAGAACCCATCCAATGTTGGTCTCTGCACTGGTACTAACAGGAACCATGACATTCTTACTTGCTGCAACTTTACAGGCATGTTAAATGTACAACAAAATAAACAACAATAAACACTACATTTTCAGTTTGTAATTCGACCATGATCGTACAAAACTCAAAGTACATACAGCGACTTGGTGCTGATGAAGGATTATGCAGGGTCGTTAAACAACCTGATGACTGATGGGAGGAAGCTGTTCTTGAACCTGGTTCTAAGGCTCCTGCAGCATCTTCCTGAGGAAGGGCAGAATGTTATGTGTGTTCGATATTAGCTGCCTTCTGGAGCCGGCGCTTCCTGCAGATCATTCAAAAATCAGGCCCTGATAATTCATCTGGACGTTGAATGGATGGAAGCACGTGTTTCCAAATTATATTGATGTTATCAATCATGCCATGTTCCATTGTTCAATTCATCTCTTGATACCATCACCTTTGCAGTAGTCCTATCATGGAGAAAAATGCTGTCGTTCAGGGACCAGATATGACTTTCAAGTATTAATGATCTTGGTGGCTGCCCTCACTGACAATGAGTTAAACCTGTTTCCATGACTATCACAGAAGTACCATGAACCATGACTGTGCGATCTTTGAAATTTTCTGTCAGCAGTATCGGCAGCCAGAAACTCATGTTTATGAAAAAACAAAGATAAATAGAAAAGGATTGAAACAAATGTAAAATTATGTACTGTATAATAAGGCAACAGTGTGCTCCTGTGTCAATGAAGAAAGGCGGGCGTTGTGAGTAAATAACATATCCCTCCTGTGGAGAAACCTGAGATTGGATTTATGTGAGGTGAAACCTTTTGATCTAAATATGTATCACCAACCTTGAGATTACTGCTTCGGAGCAGAATAAATACATGTGTTCAATCAAGGTTAACATTTTTCTGTGGACTTGTCAAATATGGAGTTGATTTATCAAATTCTTCTAAAATGTAAACCTTATTCAATTACATTCATATCTACCCTATCATAAATGCAGGTTGATGGACATTTTAACTGTGGCAATGGAGAGTGAGTGTAAATCAAACAGAATCAGAAGCTTGTATCGAACTGATAAAGACAAAAAATATATTTTTTAAACAACTTGAGTAAATATTGGAAAAGAGCAGAATTTTATGTTTATTGTAAGCAAACAGCTTGCAATTATATATTTCCATTAATGGAATTGTTGTTACTTCAACTGGTGACAACAAAGGGAAAGAAAATGATATGGTTTGGAAAAAAAGGCTGTATTTTTTGCACCAAATGATGAAATGTAATTTGGAATTAAATTATTGCATGTGGCTGGTTAGTTGTGTGATGTCAGTACATTTCTCGATATTCGTTGTAGGTTCATTCAGTATGGTCCATTGTGTGTCACATAACTGACGCCACTTTCATGAGCTCCCAAGCATCGAATGTAAGCCAGAGGTTTGGCTGCCTAGTTAAATATAGGTTAAAAATCTGTCATAACTTAGGATGCTGCTGGTGATTTCTTTCAAAGCAGCAGTGTATTTTTTCTTCATAACCTTGGAAATCAGCATCAACTCCTCACCCATTTTCTTGCTGATGTCTTATGCATCTGTCATCACCGGCGGTCACTCGAAACAAGTATGACTGACCTCTCATGGAGACGCCTGTGTGTGACTTTGTTTAACGTGGGGAGACTGGTGCACAGACAGCCACCACACGGTCCTTGACAGATCTGGGTCAGAATCCAGTGGCATAGAATCCAAGACGACCGGGGACCCTTTTCTGCTGCAGCCTTCATCCGCCTTCCCAGTCGTTGTGATGCTCCACTAAAGTGAACCATCATCCTCCGCCTGTTCCACCGTTGAGGTCTTGGTTGGATTGCTCTTTGTCAGAGACCTCCCCCTCGACCTAACCGCCATGGGTGACTCTACCAGGAGCACAGCTCCAGACGGCATCACTCTCAGGATCTCAGGACCACACGAGCTTCTCCACCACGACAAGGTGACAATCCACGGAGAAGAAGATCCATATCCGTAGATCTACACTCATTCACGCAAGCAGAGAAGCATTCATCGCACTCCTGATGTGTGGCTTGTTAGTAGGATTGCTTAAGTTTGGGCCTATTCATCTAGTGAAGGCTGGCTGTTCCCGTTGGAAATATGACTTGCATCCTTATGAAATTGGATCTACTGGATTAAATCATGAGATTTGCAACCCCATCTCCTCAGCGAGCATGCTTGAACAGAACTAAAGTCAAATCTTGGCAAAGGATCTGTCCCCTAGATAATTAATGATGTTTTATCAGGTAGGAAATGTATAAGAGTCCACTGAGGTTGCAGATTGGAAAATATATTTCTCAAAGTGGGGTTTTGTAAACTTAGAAATGTGATAACTTGTAAAATATAACATCAATCTGAACGAAACTTGATACACTACACCACAGGACAATGGTGAGTAAGGTGGTGCAAATATTGTAGTGCTATCCTGTACCATTTAGGCGTAGTTCAGGTCATGAATCTGAATGGCAAACAAGCACGCAAACAAAGAAAACGCACGTTCATTCACAGACAAGATGAAAGTTTTAGTAATATTTTGATAGATACCAGCATTCACACTGTTGAATGTGTATAAGGCAACATGGAACTGAGAGTTAACACAGAGTTGGTAAGTCTGGGCCAATTCATCTGGTAGAGGCTGGCTATTCCCTATGGAATTGCTGGCTGCATCCTTATGAAATTGGGTCCAGTGGATTAAACCAAGAGATTTGCTATTTCATCTCCACTTGTATTTGAGGACTGTTGGAGAGGGAAGTGTTCAAATAAAGGGGGCATTTTAAGAAGACAGCATTTCTGAACACTGGAATGTTATCAAAGAAAAGATGAACATTTGCACTTCAGTCAAATCTTTAGCCAAGAAACATGATTTAATGTTAAAAAGTTATATTGAGAAGGACTCGGGGAAGAGATTGTGAATCGCTAGAGATGAAGATTGGGATAAGGCTCTTAGTAGTCCCTAGGCATTTCTGTATCAATGTAAGGTAGGTTAAAATCCAGTCAAAATCATGCGGATGCATCCTAGTTTTTAACTGAGATTTCATGCAAAAGTGTTTTTATTTTCTCTCTCTGCAGGGGCAAGACCAGGCACAGTATTTTTTATTATGCTTGTTGTCTTGAGGAAAGGTGAAGAGTAAATGTAAAAGAGTTGTTAATTACCAACCTTGCAAATGTGGTAATACTGTAATTGGTCAAACCACAGTTTAAATATTATGACCGGTTGGTGTCAAATCCAAGGTGAGAATACAGAAGAGATTCACCCTGTTAATAACAGGAAGGTGCTAATTAAACCGAGTTACCAGATCAATGGAAATTGTTTTCATTTGACCAAAGGAGGTTATGAGGCAACCTGTAGTATAGAAAAAAAAAGAATATTTCTGATGAGTTCAGAGAGAAAATGAAAAATTTAAAAATCCACTTTGTTGCATGTTTGTAATTTGAAATCTTGAATTAAAGATCAAATACTAGAGAGCACTTTGGGTTCTCAATATGCACAATTGTGCAGTAGTAGAGATGCTGCTTTACAGCCCCAGAAACTTGGGTTTAATCCTAATTCCAGGTGCTGTCTGTATGAAGTTTGTGCATTCTCCCTGTGACCATGTGGGTTTTCTCCGGGTGCTCCGGTTTCCTCTCACATTCCAAAGACGTACAGGTTTGTAGGCTTCTGTAAATTGTCCCTCATGTGTAGGACAGAACTAGTGTGTGGGTGATCACTGGTTGGAGCAGACCCAGTGGGTCGAAGGGTCTGTTTCCATGCTGAATCTCCAAAGAAAACTAAATGACTAAAGGGAAAAGGTAAACATTTATATTTTGGCATGAAATCCTGATTGTGTGCAATGTTCGAACATGATCACGGTGACAAAGACATGATAATAGTAATGCTTCTTCCATACAGCAGAGATTCTTAGACTTTGGGGCATGGGATTAATGCAGCAATGTTATACGAGAGTAAATCATCAGCCATGGTCTTTTGTCAAGGAAAGCATGAAAGCCTGAATAGCCTATTCCTGCTTCTCTCACCTTTTTCCTTCCTTTCTTTTTAAAAATGTTTGTGATTCATTGATTGAAAGATACAGCATGGAAACAGCGTCCATGCTGACCATCGATCACCTGCTCACACTAGCTCTATGTTATCCCACTCTCTCGTTCACTCCCAATACACTAGGGGCAATTTACAGAGGTCAATTAACCTGCAAACATGCATGTCTTTGGGATGTGGGAGGACACAGGAGCTCCCGAAGGAAACCCATGTGGTCACAGGGAGAATGGGCAAAACCCTCACACAGAACACCCAAGGTCGGAATCGAAACCAGTTGTCTGGCACTGTGAAGCAGCATCTCTATCAACTGCATCACTGTGCCACCTGTGTAGAAAGAAAATAATTTTCCGACAACACAAGTGTGCTGGACGAAATGTCATCATTTTGTGTTATGACTTACAATGAAATTTTGACCTGGAATCGATACTGAAAATTTCTTTCATATTTTTAATTCTAGTTCAGTCTGATTGATCATGAGGCTGGCTTGCACAACCCATGGCGGCAGCCTCTTGATACGTTTTCAAATGTTTAGCCTAAAGCCTTCGTGTGCAATGGACAATATATGTAATACCTTCTAGATAGATTATTCACCCAATTCAGTGTTCATATTTTGAAATATTTGATGTTGTTTTTTACTCCTTCTGGGGATTCTCTGGCTGTAAATAGATCTATTATCTTTCAACAGAACGTCACAGGCAGAGAGCAAGGTATTCACTGACAGTCCCAAATGAATGTGTTTGAGACGATGCAATATTGAATTCACATTGCCACAGTTCAAAGGAAATAGTTTATTCCTTGCCATAAGGCTCCCTTCACTATCTGCATCACAGTCCAATATTTAGTCCAGGAGATAATGAGCCTGCTTACTGAATCTGCCCTATCATTTAGACATTAACAGTCGATGTATGTCTGAGTCTCTGCTGGTTGACTGGAGTCAGTGTTTACCCAGCGATGGACATTTTATGTTTAATGTTTGCACCTGATGAATATAGCATTAAGATTTAACACCTGAACTCTCTCAGTTGAAGGGCCAAATTGCTTTTCATTGCTTGTCAGAAAATGTTGATGCTTGACACTGCCTCTCTATTTGTTCACTGATGCACACATTGCAAGTGAAAAACTGTTACAAGTACGTGCACGTCGAGAATGCTTTCAGATTTGAACACAAGAATCACAGATTCTCATAAGAAGAGAAGTTCTTGCGCACTGTACCAAAATTAAAATCAAGTCAAGAGGGTAGGCGGTTTGGGTTTTGTATTCTCTTGAGTGTAAGAGAGTCAGGAGCGACCTTTTTAAAACATTCAAGATCTGAAGCAGGCTTAACAGGATAGATGTTGAAGATTTCCCCTACTGATTAAAACATCTCAACATCTATCCTGTGTAGGAAGGATCTGCAGATGCTGGTTTACACCAAAGATAGATACATAATGCTGGAGTAACTCAGCGGGTCAGGCAGCATTCCGAGAGAAAAGGAATAGGTGACATCTCGGGTTGAGGCCCTTCCTCAGGGTCTCGACCTGAATTGTCACCTCTTCCTTTTCTCCAGAGATCAGTTGGAGAATCATAAACAAGGGTCATAGTTACAAAAGGAAGGTCTGGCCATTTGAAACTGAGCCGAGTAGAAATGTCTTACATCAGAGGCAATGAATCTCTGGAATACTTTGATCCTTTGGAGGATGGAAGCAGATCATTAAATGTATTTAGAGAGGAGATGGGTAAACAATTGCAGGATGAAGGTATTGAGGGTTGTGGCGAATTGGCACAGAAGAGAAGTTGAAGGAGCCTCCATATATCAGTCATGATCATAATAATGTGGCAGGTATGAGACGCCTGGCAGCCTACTCCTACTCATGTTTTAGTGTTTTTATGAAAAGATGTAGAAACAGAAACATAGAAAATAGGTGCCATAGTAGGATATTCAGCCCTTTTAGCCAGCACCTCCATTCAATATGATCATGACTGATCATCCTAAATCAGTTCCTACTTTCTCCCCATATCCCTTGATTCCATTAGCTCTGAGAGCTATATCTAAAGGGCCTGTCCCACTTACGTGTCCTTGGCACGCAAATTACCTCGTGGTCGCGTTGAGCCGCGATGGTCCGGCGAAGGTCGGGCACGATTACATGCGTACGCACAGCCGTCTGGAGCGCATGACATCATTTGAAGATGGACACAAAGCTGGGGTAACTCAGAAGCAATGGGTGATGTTTCATGTCGAGACTCTTCTTCAGTCTGAAAAGAAGGGTCTTGACCCGAAACGTCATCCATTCCTTCTCTCCCGAGATGCTGCCGGTCCCGCTGAGTTACTCCAGCATTTTGTGTCTATCTTCAATTTTCTTGGCCCCGCTCTGGGAGTAGGAGTGGGGGCGGATCCGGACCACAACGACCGTGAGCCCCAGGCCGAGTTCGACGATCGTTTGCCTGGTTCTGCTGCTGTTGGAGGTGAGATGTTGCTTCGCGCCAGGGTCTTGGGCCTGTCCCACTTTGGCTGTCAGTTCCGCGACAGGCCGTTGGCGCGCGAAGATTTTGTTCACTACAAAAATTTCGGAGCCCCGCACGATGTCGCGCACAACTACGTACCCCTCCACGCTTCTAAGTGGGACCGGCCCCACGCGGCCATATAACGCCCGTGCGCCTCAACGCGACCACGAGGTCGCGTAATTTGCGTGCCAAGGACACGTAAGTGGGACAGGCCCTTAACTCTCTCTTGAAAACATCCAGTGAATTGGCCTCCACTGCCTTCTGTGACAGAGAATTGAACAGTTCACAACTCTCTAGGTGAAAACGTTTTTTCCTCATCTCAGTCTTAAATGGCCTACCTCCTAATCTTAAACTGTGACCCCTGGTTCTGGACTACCCAACATTGGAACATTTTTCCTGCATCTAGCCTGTCCAATCCTTCAGAGTTTTATATGTTTTTCTAAGATACCCTCTCATCCTTCTAAATTCCAGTCAATATAAGCCCAGTCAATCCATTCTTTCATCAAATGCCAGTCCCGCAATCCTGGAAATTAACCTGGTGAACCTACGCTGCACTCCCTCAATAGCAAGAATGTCCTTCCTCAAATTGGGAGACTTAAACTGCACACATACTCCAGGTGTGGTCTCACCAGGCCCTGTACAAATGCATTAGGACTTCTTTGCTCCTATACACAAATCCTCTCGCTATGAAGGCCAACATGACATTTGCTTTCTTCACTGCCTGCTGTACCTGCATGCTTACTTTCAGTGACTGATGCACACCCGAGTCTCGTTGCACCTTCCCTTTTCCTAATCTGACACAATTCAGTTAATAATCTGCCTTCTTGTTCCTGCCACCAAAGTGGATAACTTCACATCGACCCACATAATGCTGCATCTTCCATGCATCTGCCAGCCACCCAACCTATCCAAGTCACCCTGCAGCCTCATAGCATCCTCCTTCGAGGCCTGGACAAGAGTGGCTAATGGTGATGTTGAATGGGGAGCTATGGAAAAGAAAGTGGATTGTATGAGAATAAATTCATCTTTGATGGTTCGGATCTGCTACCTGAGCATAGCTTTGCCAACGGCTACTAGAGTAATGACCAATGCTGTCTCCTCCTCATTTCCTCCCTGCTGGCTCTGGCTACCCTGTGCAGTACCTTGGTTGAAATCAATGTTAGTAAATGCTGTGCATTCTCATACATGATGCACCTGAAGTTGTGTTCTTCATGAAGACTTGAGCTGTTGGCATCATGTTCGACACAGACATTGTGGGCTTTGGGCCTGTTCCTGTGCTCTACCAGTCTATGTTCGATGTTTTATTTTCTGAGTTTTTGAAGATTTCATATTGTGAATGGAACTATAAATCTTGCAACAACTCTAAGCAAGTATGAAGATTAGGTGCGAGTTTTATTTGAAAAATAATACGTTGCTAATTGGTGGGACATGGTGAGTTGAGTGATGTTTTAGATTGTGGAAGGGATATCACATGTGAAGATGTATTCATTGAACATTCATTGTTGAACATGATTTCATATCTGGCGGGATCATATCCAGGAACCTCAAGAGTGTTTTATTGTCAGATGTACTGAAATAGAACCATTTAATTCTTACTTTTAGCAGCAACATAAGTGGTTTGTAAATACAGTATTCAATAGTTTATATAATTAACAGACAAACACCAAAAAAATAAGTTAAATAAAATTAAAAATATATACATACAAATGTAAAAACAACCAAAGCCTAAAATCCCTCCTGCAACTTGAGCACTTCGTAGTTCGGGGTTCAGTTGGAGCTTGTCACGTTCAATAGCCTGAGAATACTAAACTATACCCGAGACTAGAGTCTGGGAGAATTTGTATGAAGTCCGATTTTCCTAAGTCACGTCTTCCATAACGTGACGATCTTTACAGATACTGTAATTCACTGGAATCTAAATAGCTCACAACAGTGACGGAGAAACTACCAGTTTGGCGTAAAAACTCAAGTAGTTCACTAATTCCTTCAGGGAAGGTAATCTATCAGCCTTGCACTGTATGACTTCTGACTCGCAATGATGATTGACTCACAAATAGATTAGGTAGCAATCAGGGATGAATAAATAAAATAAGAGAACGACTCGCTCTTTCCTCTTGTAAGTGTCATGCTTGAGAATTTCCCATATTCACTGCTTTTACAGTTGCCATACTTTCTCCAGCCACAGTGCATGCACCTGCTTCTTAAGAGACGCAGTCCAGTATACTCTGAAGACAGCTATCCACTCGTGACATTGGCCCCCTGCTGATCATTCCAGTCACTGAACACGATGCTTCACATTGGCTGGACGCAGAAGTCGTTCAAATGAGCAGGCAATGCTCAGTTAACAGGGTGCCGGCTTTGAGTAAATGGTTGTGGGTTAATCCCCCATTGCTTTGCACTGTAAAAGCAATTGGATTGAGCCTTCAAGTTTCCTCAATTGCAAGTAGAGTGCAATGACCAATAAAATTCAGCAAAATGTCACCCTCATTTCAAGTAAAATATGGTGTATCCATAATCAGCCCCTGAATGTAAACTGAATGAAATGTGAACATTCCTGAATGAACATTGTGCTTGTTCCTTTAACTTTCATGATGGGTTTTCTATTCAATTTTTAAAAAATGGAAGTATGTTGGTTATACAGATTAAAATGTACAGATTTAATGAGTTCACATTCAGCACTGGTTCTTTAGTTATTTAATTTTTAGAAGCCGGGTATGGATCATATCAGCAATAGTGGTTGATCTACAGCCAGGTATTGTCACCTCTCGAAGTTGATGTATTTCATATAAAGTGAATAAAAGATTTTTGAAATTGATGGAAAATGCTGCTGCAATGTCCCTGCAGTTTGCACAAAAACTGTCTTGCTTTGCTAACTTGACCATGTATAAAACATCACACATCATGCCCCTGTATGCTCCTTTTGATTTGGTTCTTAAGGCTTCCATTTGTTCTAAGATGACTGCTCCATTGCCACCAGACATCTGTTATGAGCCTCATTATGCCTGATCATGCTTATCTCTCTCTCTCTCTCCTCTCTCTCTCTCCCTCCCTCTCTCCTCCCCTCTCTCCCTCTCTCTCCTCTCTCCCTCTCCTCTCCCCTCTCTCTCTCTCTCCCTCTCTCTCCCTCTCTCTCCCTCTCTCTCCCTCTCTCTCCCTCTCTCTCTCTCTCTCCCTCTCTCTCCCTCTCTATCCCTCTCTCTCCTTCTCTCTCCCTCTCTCTCCCTCTCTCTCCCCTCTCTCCCCTCTCTCCCCCTCTCTCCCTCTCTCTCCCCCTCTCTCCCCCTCTCTCCCCTCTCCCTCTCCCTCTCCCTCTCTTTTCTCTCTCTCTCCCCTCCCTCTCCCTCTCTTTTCTCTCTCTCCCTCTCTTTTCTCTCTCTCCCCTCTTTTCTCTCTCCCTCTCTGCCCCCATCTCTCTCTCTCCCTCTCTCACTCCCTCTCTCCCTCTCTCCCCTTTATTTTGCATAGATCCGTGTTTCTCATCGAGAGCAAGAGCAACTGAAGGGCAATCTCTCCCGTTCCTTTAATCCTCCTTATCTCTCCCTGACCTGCATCTGAGAGCATGATGGATGCTTTCATTTGTCCTTTCTCCACTCTGTCATTCTTTAAACGACTTGATTTCCCTGGAACGGATTTTTTCCTGTTTTTTTTTCAAGCGGTTCAATCATGTGTCAGTGGTTTATCTCCATGCCAGACTTGTAGGAAACCCATAAAGTGAAAGAAGAATGAGTGCTTCCTTGATGCTGAGCTGCTCATGTGTGCTTATGTCCCCAGCACTCTAATTTGTCCAAGCAAATTAATGGACCCTGCTGCCACAAGGTTAATTTTTAATCTTCTTATCAGGAATTGCAACATATGATGATTAAGTGGTTTCATTTTTTTTCTTTTCTCGAGGAAGTCTACAACCCTTGTGAGATTTTGTGTGGAATCGACTTTGATTGAAATCTGGTGTATATCTGATGTCGTTCAAATTTATTGAGAGTATCCGTTTTAGACTCAGATTGTCATCAAAGACACATGTCAAATTATGGGGCTCATTGACATTCGGTTTCTCCCACACATGAAATATTCAGCCAGACACAATTAATTTGTGGCAGGAATGGGTTCAGAGACTGTCAAGTCATGGATGTGTCAAGCACAGCAGAAGGAGACATTGCCTCCATGTTTAATCTTTAAAACAATATATTTTTGAAAAGGCTGAAGGAATATATTTATTGTCTTTATCCGGTTCTCTGACTGACTCTTTCATGGTTGCCATCTTGCCCATCTCATGAGCTGGTGTCATTTTGAGAAATATGATGTTTAAAATTTTCAGCTGCCTGTTGCCTGCAGGATGTATTTTCAAACTAGGACAGAGTTTTTGCTGTCACCAATTGGCTGCTGTTTCTTCCAGCATACTTCAATGTGTAGTCTTTCACTGGGAGACCAGTACAGCCTAATGCCATGCCAGATATCCAATTCCACAGCTGATAGGTTTGGACTAGGCACTCCACTAGGGTGGCTTGGACAACAGATGAGGTTCCATCGAACTCACCAACTGCAGAAGTGTTTGATATACCAAAAAACCCACCTGTCATCTATCAAAAACTCTTTTAACACTGTGTGGGAAGAAACTGCAGATGCTGGTTGAAACCAAAGATAGACACAAAAAGCTGGAGTAACTCAGCGGGACAGGCAGCATCCCTGGAGAGAAGCAATGGGTGATGTTTCGGGTCCGAAGAAGGGTCTCGACCCAAAATGTCACACATTTCTTCTCTCCAGGGATGCTGCCAGTCCCGCTGAGTTAATCCAGCTT
This sequence comes from Malacoraja senta, assembly GCA_038087875.1. Lineage (NCBI taxonomy): Eukaryota > Metazoa > Chordata > Chondrichthyes > Rajiformes > Rajidae > Malacoraja > Malacoraja senta. The sequence continues at coordinate 12,586,641 of CM075988.1, forward strand.
TTTGTGTCTATCCTCTTTTAACATTATTTAAGTTTAGTGACACAGCATGGAAACAGTCCCTTCAGTCCATCAAGTCCATGCCAACCATCAATCAACCATTCACACTAGTTCTATGTTAAACTACTTTCTCATCCACTCCCTACACACTTGTGGCAATTTATGGAGGCCAATTAACCTACAAACCCACACGTCCTTGAAATGTGGGATGAAACCGGAGTACCCGAAGGAAAAGCACATGGTCACAGGGAGAATGTTCCAACACACAGATAGCACCCAAGGTCAGGATCGAACCTAGACTTGTCCATAAACCTAAACCGAATCAGGGAGAACATGCAAACTCCACACAAACATCACCCCAGGTCTGTATTGAATCTGGGTCTCTGGTGCTGTGAGATAGCAGTTTAAACCAGCTATGCTCCTTGTACAAAATTAAAACACACACTACCAATGATTAAATGTATTTAAACTAACTGAACTTAATCAAATAAAATGCTGCACTTAATATTGCATCAGCATTTGTTTCTTCCCATTGATTTTAATGGGTGCCTTTTCTTGCTGGTTCATCCTCAGTGGATGGATTACCCAGCCTGAGACTAGGGAGCTGCAGAGGTTCTTGCTGTCCCATTGCATTCCATGGAGACCAGACCACCAAAACACAATAGAGACAGCAGGTGGGAAACTGTGCCTGCTGCCTCAAACCCATACCAGCGTTGAATTTTGGAGCTTCAGCAAAGTGGCCGAGCTGGTTGACATTTGCTGCGTTAAAACACCAGAGACCCAGGATCGATCCTGAACTCAGGTGTTGTCTTGTGTGCAGTTTTCTCATTCTCCCTGTGATCGCATAAATACCTTCCACATCACGCAAAAGGCGCATGGGTTTGTAGGTTAATTGGCCTCAGTAACTTGTTCCTACTTTGTAGGGATTGGATGCAACAATAGGATAAGATAGAACTAGTGTGCACCAGTGATTGATGATTAGTGTGGTCTTGGTGGGCCAAAGGATCTCTTTCCATGCTCTATCTTCAATTTGAAAAAAATTTAAATGGGATAATCTGTGGCTAGTTTGGATGCCAGCATGGGTTGAAAGATCTGCCCTCTAGTCTAATTACTTGCTAGTTGTTCGGTTTAAATTTTGGATACTTCGAACTAACCTTGAATCTTTGTCTCAGTTTGGTAACAACATTTTGTACTCTCAGTGCCAATGGAAATTACTTTTTATGCTTATTTTCCAGTACATGGTATGTAAGATGCATTTTCCCTCAGGAATATAGCTTCAGTGCTCTATGCTAAATGAGATTTAAGTATTGAACCCATAAAGTACAAGTGTCAATCAATTCCTTTGTCTCTGCAATCTTCTACTACAGAATATGGGTGGCACGGTGACGCAGCGGTAGAGTTGCTGCCTCACAGCACTTGCAGAATCTGACACCCGGGTTTGATCCCGACTACAGGTGCTGTCTGTACGGAGTATGTACATTCTCCCCGTGACCGTGTGGTTTTCTCCGAGATCTTCGGTTTCCACCCACACACCAAAGACGTACAGATTTGTAGGTTAATTGGCTTGGTATAAATGTAAATTGCCCCTAGTGTGTGTAGGGTAGTGTTAATGTGCGGGGATTGCTGGTCGGTGCGGACTCAGTGGGCCGAAAAGGCCTGTTTCCGCGCTGTATCTCTAAACTAAAAATAAGAAAGCACAGGTTCAGTCAATGAAGGATACCAATAAATCAATAATATACTCTTCAGGTCATCAACCTGAAACATGAATTCTGATTCTTTCTCCACAGGTGATGCATAATCTATCAGTGTTTACAGCATTCTCTGCTTTGATTTAAGTAAACTTTTAGAATGTTTTCCATGCACAAGTTAGAGAAAAGTTGCAATGATCCGAGCGGCATGGTGGCGCAGTGATAGAGCTCCTGCCTCACAGCGCCAGAGACCCGGGTTCGATCCTGACTACGGGGTGCTGTCGGTTCGGAGTTTGTATGTTCTTCCCGTGACCTCCGTGGGTTTTCTCCGAGACCTTCAGTTTCCTCCCACACTCGAATGACATACAGGCTTGTAGGCTAATTGACTTGGTATAAATGTTTCAAATAATTGTCCCCAGTGTGTGTAGGATAGTGTTGATGTGGTCGGTGTGGACACGGTGGGCCGAAGGGCCTGGTTCCGCATTTTGTTTCTAAACTAAATCATTTGGAACAGATCGAAAAGACGAGGGTAAGAAATGCTTTGGGAAGTAGCGAAGGAAATATTTGAATCCATTGTGAGGAGTTTCCTGTCAGTGTACAACTTGCACCATATTCTGAAGAAGGATCCCAATCCAAAATGGCATCCAGATGCTTACTAACCTACTGAGTTCCTCCAGCTGTCTGCTTTTTGCTCAAGAATCAGGCATCTGCAGTCTCTAGTGTCACCATATGCTGGGTATCTTTTGTTGAGGTAAAGTAGTGCAATTATTCTCATGCAATTTCAATTCAGCTTTGGTCTGCAGGTAAAATCTCCCCAGTATCGGTATAATTAAGCAGTGCAATCAAATATAGTCAATGCATGGCGAGAACAGGGTCAAAGTAGCCTCAAGGTGGAAAGCAAGGAATGATATTTGTTCTGTGTTTGGCTGATGATCAGAGGGCATGAGATGTGTATCTCTCTGCAAACTTTTTGACAGTTTTTACACAGTTCTAATCATTCTCCAAAGAAGTGTTCAAATTGATTTTAATCACCTCTTGGCAATGTTCCCCAAGTGGAGGAAATAATTGTAATCATAGCAGTGTGATAATTTAATTAACTGTCTCAGCAGTGATCAGTTTTAAACTGAGTTTGTTGTCTTGTATGCTGCAACTGACTGGTTGGAGGGGCAGAATGACTGCAAGTTACTACAGGGCAAGTGGTACAGACTGGATTCAAGTTACTGTTCATCCCCATGGGCCCCAAAAAAATATTTCTGGCTTGTGGCCAATTTTGCAGGAAGGACTTGCTTTAGACAGCCGGATTCTTGAAATAGTGTAAACATTCACAGCATTTAAACATTAATAGAGCGATGAAACAGGCCCTTTGGCCCACAACTACCACTAGGGTTGCCAACTTTCTCACTCCCAAATAAGGGACAACGGGTGGCATGCCGCGGCGGTGTGGGTATGGTGCAGGCCCGGGATGAAGTGACTGAGGGGGCTGGCAGCTAGCAGATGGTAACAGGGACATTTTTCAAAAGAGAGAGAGACAGAAAAAAACAACTCTAAATAGGTAAACAAATCCAATATAGGAACCTGGTATACATAACTTCAGTGTGATATATGAAATATTACACCAAATTATAACAAAGCATAATACAGAGCATAATCTGACTACCAGTCAGACATGAAATAACACCAAATCACCCAATCTGTATGTGCCTATAGAGTAGACATATGATCACTGCAAAAGAGGAAAAGAGGGGGGGACTCATCAAGTCAACTTTTTTCATGGATATTTCTTGCTGCTCACTGTACAACTGATACGCATAAAGGGGGGCTGCATTTGGATGACAAGTGAATCACTCGTGCATGGCGTCAACAGCACATGCAACACGCACGCACGCTGTTATATCAGATCTAGGATCTGCCTGTAAGCATGTCCTCTGCTGATTACAGTGTAGTAGAGTCCAATACGGGACAAGGGCGGTCCCCTATGGGTCAAACCAATTTAGACCAATATACGGGCTGTCCCAGCTAATATGGGACAGTTGGCAACCCTAACTACCACCCCTTGCAATGCGCTCCAGGCCTCCACCACTCTCTGTGTAAAAAAAAAACGCGCCCTGCACTTCTCCATTAAACTCTCCTCTCCCAGCTTCCAGTGAAAAAGGCTCTGACTATCTACCCTATCTATGTCTCTCATAATTTTCTATACTTCTCTCAAGTCTCCCCTCAACCTCCAAAGTTCCAGAGAAAACAATCATGTTAATCCAACCTCTCCCTGCAACTGAAACCCTCTAATCCAGGTAGCATTCTGGTAAACCTCCTCTGCGCCCTCTCCATAGCCTTCACATCATTCCTGTAATGGGGCGACTGGAACTACACACAATGCTCCAAACGCAGCCAAACCAAGAATTGCATCATGGGTTCCTGACATATATTTAATGGCCCCAGCAATGATGGCATTCATCCATATGCCTTCTTTTCTAGCCTATCTACTTGTCCTGCCACCTCTAGTGAGTAATGAATGGACTCCAACATCTCTCTGTACATCAATGCTGTTAAGGGTCTTGCCTTTAACTGTAGACTCCCTCCTTACATTCAACCTCCCAAAGTGCAACACCTCACACTCGCATGAGTAAAACTCCATCTGCCATATCTCCTCCCATTTCTGCAGCTAATCTATATCCCACTGTATCTTCTGACAGCCTTCATCACTGTCTGCAACTTCTCCAATTTTGCTGTTATTAGCAAACTTGCTCAACATCCCAAATACTGGAAATCTAATCCAGAAAATGAAAGAACCAGCCAGCTAATCAGACACATGTGTGCGGCACAATGGAGCAGCAGTAGAGTTGCTGCCTTGCAGCGCCAGATATCTGGGTTCGATCCTGACTAAGGGTGCAGTCTGTACGGAGTTTATACATTCTCCTCGTGACCCGCATGGGTTTTCCCCAGGAGCTCCGGTTTCCTCCCACACTCCAAAGGCGTACAGGTTTGTAGGCAAATTGGCTTGGCAAAATTGTAAATTGTCCCGAGTGTATGTAGCATAGTTTTAGCGTGCGAGGATCGATGGTCGGCATGGACTCAATGGGCTGAAGGGCCTGTATCTCTAAACTCCGGAGAGAGAAAGAGAGTAAAATCATTGACCCTTACTTGGAACTTGAAAAGTAAGGAAAACACGGTGTTTTAAGTTGCAAAGAGGGTGCTTGGTGGAGAAAAGGGTCTATTTACGGGTGAGGACCATGATTGTCCAGCTAACAGAACTATTTTCCATGCTGGCAGTTAGAGAGAAAATAACATGCGAGAACTGTGCAATGCAAAACATAACACTTGATGCAAAAAGAGAATGCAGGCGTTATCCACCAGATCAGGCAGCATCAGGAAAGAATGCAAAACAGGTTACGGGTTACAGGTGGACACAAAGTGCTGGAGTAATTCAGTGGGTCACTCAGCATCTCAGGAGATAAAGGATAGGTGATGTTTCAGTTTGGGACTACAGATTCAGATTACAGATTCTTCAGACTGATAAAGAGCCCTGACCCAAAATGTCACCTATCCTTTATCTCCAGAGATGCTGCCTGACCCTCTGAGTTACTCCAGTATTTTGTGTCTATCTTTGGTATAAACCAGCATCCGCTGTTCTTTGTTTCTGCAGGTTATAGGTCTTTAACCTGTCGTGAGAACTGATAGGTTCAAATTCAAACGGGAACATCTGGTTATTTAAAACCATTGTAGGACTGTTCTTTGAGGTTACATTGGTTGTGCCATGCCAACATAAGCTTGAGGAACAGTACCTCATCTTCCCTTGAGGCATATTCTGATGTAAGGCTAAGGCAGTGGAACTCCACCGACACAACCTTCCACAGAAACGTGGAAAATAGGTGCACGAGTAGGCCAATCAGCCCTACTATCCAGCCATGGCTGATCATCCAAAATCAGTACCCCATCCCTGCTTTCTCCCCATATCCCTTGATTCTGTTAGTCCTAAGAGCTATATATAACTCTCTCTTGAATACATACAATGAAATTCCATAACCTTTGCATCCCCCATTGATCGAAGCTCTGTGTATTTTGACCTTGGGGCAAGGAATAAAAGGACTTGTACATATAATTGGAGTGAATTTAACATTAGTCATTGGAAAATTCTTGATTCCTTCTTATCCTCGGGAATTTTCATATCCAGAAGAAATATGACTTATCTCGGTTTGATAAACTCAATTTAGTATCTACAATCTTTTCAAGCACTGACACCCATGCTCCTTTATGTGTATTTGTGAGCATTTTCTTTGACTCTAGCCTCACTACTTTTTTCAATAAGCTTGTGCAATGGGCAATGGCATCCATTCTGGATGTCCTATGTAATGCTAACTTTTGTCTTCCATCCCAATGAGGATTTGTTTGCTTACTGTTGAAATCGGTCCTGGCTTTAAGGGCAAATTATCTTAATAACTTTTGTCAACAGTGAAGATTATTGATTAGCCTTTGTATTTCAATATCAATTGATGTCTCAAATTTGCTAAAAAAAACTTTTGGCCTCTGATTCCACTGGAATGATAACTTCCAGAGTTGGAGTTGGCTATTTGGCCCTCTTGAATTTTTCATTTAAACCTTTTGGGGTTTGCGATGTTGTTGGCCATTCATTAAGCTTTAAATTTACTTCAGTGGAGTTCACTTAGTTGGTGGGTTTGGTGACTGTGGCTATTGTCGTTCCCAATTCCATCACTGTAAATTCCTTTTCCGACTTTCTCTACATTCCAGCTGGTACTCTACATATATAGGTACACAAAAATGCTGGAGAAACTCAGCGGGTGCAGCAGCATCTATGGAGCGAAGGAAATAGGTAACGTTTCGGGCCGAAACCCTTCTTCAGACTATTTCCTTCGCTCCATAGATGCTGCTGCACCCGCTGAGTTTCTCCAGCATTTTTGTGTACCTTCGATTTTCCAGCATCTGCAGTTCCTTCTTTAACACTCTACATATATAGTTCAACTTGGAGTTCAATGGTAATGTGATGGTCCAGATTCTCAAAACCAACATTCACTTCATCAAATCATTGTGGGTACCCATGTATTTGCTTTGCTTTTTATTGAAGGGTGCTTCTCATTTGGCCTGATCAAAGTTGTCACCTATCCTTGTGCACCGAATGTGCTGCCTGTCCCATTGAGTTGCTGCAGCACCTTGTGTAACCTCAGCTGTTAAGTTGTTTTCAATTATCTGTGTTCTTTCCCCCCATTTACATAGATCAGTTGGTTCCTCACACCTTCTCAGATCCAAGGTAGCAGATTCTTCTTTCTGAATAGAGGAGGCAGTTAGTTTATTTTATTGTTCAATAAGCAACTCTATCTCTAAACATTCCATGTTGAGGAATGTTGTCTCTCCAATATGCTGTAGGTTTGACACTGCTTTCTTTCAAGTCATTTTTCTTTACTTTTCCAGGAAGCTTTTTGGGTATGACCTCAGTGTCTGGTGTTACTCTGTGTTCCCATGTCCAGGTTTGCCCCGAGGTTGATGAATGCAGATATATTTCTCCCTTATTTCTCCAATCTGCCCATTTCATTCCCTCTGTGCAGACAGCTGGTACCAGTTCTCTAAGTCAAAATCATCCTCCATGGTGTAACTATTCTTGTTTTTTTAACATTATTTTTGTCAGTGAACTCATCCACACCTCCTACTTAGACTTTGCTAAGCTTTGTTTTCAGTCTTATGTCAACCCTTCTTTCTCTTACATGACTGCTAGGGGTTTGGTTACTTGCATAGACAACATCTCAACCTATCTACATGTGGCTTCTGTGCTTTGGCTGCTATTATAGCCAGGGCTATTTGAATTCCACCATTCCCATCAAATACTTCTCTGTGTCGTTGAATGCTGAGCCTCAAATGAATTATGGATTTCTCCTCGTTTTGCAATCACTGACTGCTTTTCAGTCTTAGAAAAAAAATTGTCACCTCATTCCTGCCTCGGGCTTTGTAATTTATACCTGTTGCTCTAATCTCAATTTAAAGTGTGTGTTGAACTTTTGAAAAAAAAAGTCTGAACTTTTATGCAATGTCTCACTTATTATTTGGGTATTGATTGAGCAGATCCACTCCTGTCTCTCCTCTCCATGGAAGAATGTATCGTGTCTTCTTTTCATTATTTGTGTCTTGGTAAAAGTATTGAAAGTCTGTTTGCAATGTTGTTGCCTCCCTGTTTATTATGGGCAAGACACGTTAACTTGTTGTAGCCATCTTCCTCCCACTACATGCCACCATCACAGATTAGCAAGTGTTCTTCTTCGTTTTTAGTGTCAAATTCAGAAACAACACCAAAGAACTGATATTTTTCATGTGGTTTGTAATTTTACTCGGTAGACCACTTCAACCATATTACCTTGTTTTTCCAGGAGCTCTACATGACACTCGCAAAGCTCAGATCTTCAGCTGGCATTGCTTTTGGCACTGCTAATAACATGATCCCCATTCATTCTTGCAATAACATCTCAAGAATCTGTGAGATCAATGTCACTGATGCTGGATTGACTTTCCAGCTCCTGCACGGCCGATCTTCTTCTTGTGAATGGCGTGCACAGCCTAAAGTTGTAGGACAACTTGTTCTATTTGATCTTATTTGATTGTGCATGCCGGGTTGATTGCATTTGTCGAAACAGGGCGGACCACGTGAAGGTTGCAATCTTCCACCCACACGACCGATCCATCGCTTCCTAATGCAAAACCTGCAGAGTGCACTGTTGTAATTCAGTAACTCACAATATTATCTCCCCTTGAGATCTCCATTTTACTGAGAAGAGCAAGGGTACATCAATACCCTGGGATTTTCTACCTGTGAACCATTGTTGAAGCAACTTAGCTGCAGGTGATATTGAATGGACAGTCAAAAGTTGTGCATTTTGCCTCGGACAAGATTAAAAATCGCAAGTAGTAAGTTCAGTTCGGTGGTGTCACGGGTATCTGCCAGACTGCAAGATTCACACTGTCTCTCAGGGTCTTGATGCATGAGGTCAGGGATGTTCACCTTGTTCCTCGAGGGTTCGTGTAGCAGCTTTCTGAGCTTTTCACTCTTGGTTGGCAGAAAATCCATTTGAGCAGCTCCCCACAGTATCCAGATTCATGAAAGTGACCTCGTTGGTCAAGTCATTCATTCATCATCAAATTCCCTGCTGTGACTGGAATGTTACCTTGAACAAACTGATGCCACAACCTTTCAACCATTGCTTCGTTTGGTCTTGCATTCCCTAGACTTAGCCGCCTGCTTGCTGACCCTCGATTTCTACACCTATTTTTCTGCTTCAACATTGAAGAGTGAAAGAAAGTGCAAAAGAAACAGGTAAGATAAATGACATTCGAATGGGAAATAGAATATTTAAAGATAGAAACAGGCTCTGACCTCCCCACCATCAAAGGGATTTACCGGAGTCATTGCCTCAAAAAGGCAGCCCACCACCCAGGCCCCACAATTATTTCACCCCTGCCATCGGGAAGAAGGTACAGGAGCCTGAAAACTGTAATGTCCAGGTTCATGAACAGCTTCCCTATAGCCATTCGGCTAGTAAATACTACAACCTCAAATAAGCTCTCAACTACATAGACTATAATTGTTATTATTGCAATATTATTGATTTTTTGTGTGTGTACGTATGTGTGTGTGTGTGTGTGTGTGTGTGTATATATATGTGTGTGTGTGTATTTGTGAGTATGTGTACACACACTGATTTGTTTTCCTTTTTTTTCTCTTTCGTTTATTAGATTGTTTACAGTGTACTATGTTTACATATTCTGTTGTGCTGCTGCAAGTAAGAATTTCATTGTTCTATCTGGGACATATGACAATAAAACACTCTTGACTAAGAGTACACACATGGCTGATGCACAGCGCTTGTTTGTATACACAAGAAGTGCATTATACAAGATTGGTGAGCTCCACGGGGAATAAACAACATGGATATAAAGTGTGCAGGAAGGAACTGCAGAGGCTGGTTAAAACCGAAGATAGACACAAAACACTGGAGGAACTCAGCGGGACAGGCAGGCAGCATATAAAGTCTTGTGGCAGCAACCTCGCCCTTGCAGGAGAGGATTCCAGAATACAAGGTGATCCGGAAACATAGGGAAGGAAGGAATGAAAATTTGAGGGAGCGGCAACATTGATATTGGAGAGAATGAATTTCCTAAAATGGTCAAAAGCAGAATCTATCAGAATTGAATTTAGAAACAATAGCAGTATTATAACGCAATTGGGACTACCTCATAGACTGCCAAATCACAGGGAAAAACACAGTTAGAAGCAGATTAGCAAGAAAATGGCAGAGGTGTAAAAAGCCACAGATACCCTCTCCATTGCCAGCGCATCCCTCCTCAGATATGGGAAAAATATGAGAAAAGGAATAGGTGACGTTTTGGGTCAGATCCCTTCTTCAGATTTGCGAACAGATTTTGTTTGGTGGGATGGCGTCAAAGCTTGGGAGGCAGAATGTAATGAATGACATTGGGAGGCTTTTCAATTGGAGATGTTTGAGCTTCAGTCTAAGTCCGTTCCCAAGAGGAAGAAGGGTGAGAAAATTAAAATCCGAGCTCCTTGGCGAACTGAAGAGGAAGAGGGTAAAATCCTACACAAATGGAGCATACACATGCTGCAAGGTTGTTAACGCTAAGCCAATTAAAGAAAGTACAGAAGGGACTTAACAAAGGAAATCAGAGGAGAAAAGAGAGAGTAAGTGAAAAGACTGAAAAGAGAATCCAAAAGTATCCTGCAGGCCTGTGAACAAGAAAACGGCCGTAAGTGGGGCAATCAGAAACCAAAAGGTGAGGTGATGGTTGTTGATCAGCTGTGTAGGTCCCATTGAATCCAGTCGGAATTCTAAACCTACAGATTAGAAGCAGAGGGAAAGGCTGATTATTGAAGTTATTTGTTTTTCATTTTAATTTCATTTAATGTTTTCATTATTTCCAACTAACGGACCACAGTGGCGCTGGGGTAGAATTGCTGCCTTACAGCGCCAGGGACCCGCGTTCAATACTGACTATGGGGCTGTCTGTATGGAGTTTGTGACCGTGTGGGTTTTCTCCGGGTGCTCCGGTTTCCTCCCACACTCCAAAGACATGCAGGTTTGTAGGTTAATTGGCTTCGGTAAACTGTCCCTAATGTGTAGGGTAGTGCAAGTGAGCAATGGTCGGCATGGACTCGCTGGGCTAAAGGGCCTATTTCTGTGCTGTAACTCTGAACAGTTTTTTATGTGTTTTGAATTAATAGACAAATAGACAATAGACAATAGGTGCAGGAGTAGGCCATTCGCCCCATTGGGCCAGCACCACCATTCAATGTGATCATGGCTGATCATCCACAATCAGTACCCCGTTCCTGCCTTCTCCCCATATCCCCTGACCACTATCTTCAAGAGCCCTATCTAGCTGTCTCTTGAAAGTATCCAGAGAACCCGCCTCCACCGCCCTCTGAGGCAGAGAATTCCACAGACTCATAACTCTGTGTGAAAAAGTGTTTCCTCATCTCCGTTCTAAATGGCTTACCCCTTATTCTTAAACTGTGGCCCCTAGTTCTAGACTCCCCCAACATCGGGTACATGTTTCCTGCCTCGAGCGTGTCCAAACCCTTAATAATCTTATGTTTTAATAAGATGCCCTCTCATCCTTCTAAATGTTTTTAAAATTTTAAATAATGCAATTATTTTAATTATTTACTTTAATGTTAATAGGTTTTAAATGGGCTACACATTAGAATGTGCTACTCTGTTATAATATGCTCAATAACTGCTTTGGAAGGGAGCGCTGTCAGGGTGTTTTTATGGCAGGAATTCTGCACTGTGCCACCAAACTCAAGGATGGTGGAGCTTGTGAAATTGGCCAGCCACGGCCATCCCAAGCAAGGGTTGGCATGTAGGGAACCTATCTACTGGTTCCAGGCAGAAGTCTCAGCACAGCAAGATCTGGCCATTGATGACATTGAGCACTGACTGCTCTGAACATAGGTCCCAATGTTCGGCTTCAGTGCATTCATCTGGATCCGTCTGCATTAATGTCGTTCTGAAGGGGTTGTGCAATACTTCACACTTCTTCTATCATGTAAATTAACAATGCACCAGCTCATAATCTCATGTTACTTGAACAGAAGTGTTTAATTAAAACTTGACTCCTTGGGGAATATCGTTAGTTCTTGAGCAAGTGATCATCTTATTCATGCTGTTCATTAAATTATAATTGGGCACAAAGCTCAGAAACCATGTAGCGTGGGAGGGTGTGATGGTGGAGGGCAGAGGGTGGGATGGTGGGGAATGGGAGCAGAAATACTTCCATCCACCGAATGAACCAAAATCTGAAACAATTACAACAATTAGTATTCTTTATTATGTTTCATGGAATCGGTTCACAAGAGCACTCTGATCACTGTTGTAAACATAGGTTTGAATTATAGGACTGTATATCATTGCCATATCAATGTAATGACGAACCCATGGGAATCCAACTCCAGTGCTCATAAGTGATAGCAGCAAAGCAAAATATATGTACCAATGGATGATGCAAATATCGTGAGATGCCACATGGAAGTTTAAAATCTGCATGTCTCAATTATTCAATTTGCCATACTTCAATGTGAACCATGAGGGCAATGACTACATTGCGTAGAGGGCCATGCATAGCTGAGTGTACTCTACAGTGGGTCCAATGACAGCTCACCTCATTACAATGCATCATGTTTCTCAAGTTGAATATTTTGAAGCAAACAATAGGGTTGTATTCAATTATTATGTGTGGACCTTTGTAATCTGTGTTCACCTGTCCTGTCGAGTACATGGCGTCCTACCTTACAGAATGGTCACTTGTACAGTGTGTTGTGCCCACACACTCGAGGACATTGCTTCTACTCCAGCAAATATAGTAAGTCTCACTGGAGAATTTTCCTCACATTGGTGCACGGACGAATCAGTTAAATCTCATTTGTACCTGAAACAATAGATAATAAGCTAGAAACAGATGTTTCAGATAAATGTGACATGAATTAAGTTAGTATTTTAGCACAAAGTAATTAATAGAATTTTCAAAAGATATGATTCGAGCATGTGCGGTCCAAAAAAAGCCTCAGACATAGTTCATGGTGTTGTATTAACTGCCCCATCATTCAAAAATGTGCAGGCTTTCTCCTCAATCACTTCCTCCTTTCATACCAAATCCCTTGATTCTCTTGGTACGCAAAAATGCAAATAGAGATACATATATTTATGCGCATGTGTGTGTGTGTATGTACATATGTATATGTATGTGTATGTATATAAATAAATATATATATCGATCAATATCGATATATGTATATGTACATATCTGATATCTCTGTTATGTGAAGCATTCTTCGACGGACCTCTTGGCAAACAGTCTGTCAGGATTCATCGCCTCCTCCTGCATAGTCTTGACAACATTTCATGGCAACATTTCATTTCACTCTCAGATTAGCTTGCAGCCAAAGGCAATATTCTGCACAGACCTTTCTATGACGGACAGGTACTATATCCAATTGTAAGGCATGTTTCACGACAACCAGACCAGACCCATCCCTTGCATCACTGCGGATAGATCCTTTGCACACACTCACATATGACGTTGCAAACCCTATGTCTACTCAGCTTGATGCAGTCAAAGATGGCCATTAGAATAAGAGAGGCAATGCGCATATTACTCTAACCCCTTCCCCACTAAATCTCTCTGGAGATTTGCATGTGTCTACATGGACAGGCATGAGGAAGAGTATTAAAATTCGAAAGAACCCGAAGAGGAAACTTCCTCACGCTAGATTTCCTGCCCAGATACATACACAAGCTGAACCCTCATTATTAGTGTCATAATAACAAAGGCTCACAATGTTAAAGCAATAAACATGTTTATTGGTTCAGATGCAAAGACAAAAGATTATTGCTCACTCTTCTCAATATTTAACCAAAATAATATTTTGGTTGAATTATAGTTTAGAGCGGCGAGAAAAAAGTAAATAATAATTAATCATCTGCAAAATGCTTGCATGCCATCAAGCTCTCATTTGATTGAATTTTCAGATCAAATCCTTGAAGATTGATGATAATGTTGCAATATTGAAATACAAACACATTTTAATCATTTGAACATTTGTTATCTTATCTGTTAGCTTCAGAATGTAATCTAAATTAATTGGGCCTCATTCTTTACTTTGTGACCATATATTCAGTAAAACACTCAATGCATATTTAATCAGCATGTTGTTTCTCTGTTAAATATTGATTTAAGCCAATTCATATAGCCTGATTAGTCCTCTGAATAATCAGTGGAATAACCAGCTATCCAAACAATTACTTGACACTGGTGCCGACTTCAGCATGTCTGCAGTTTGACCAAATATCTCATGAACCATGGGATGGAATGAAAGTAATCTGTTCAGCTTTAGAAATATAATTTAAAACGTGTGTATATAGAGATTGCATTTTTCAAAGTGAGGTTGCAAATCCAGCATAATGGAACTTAGATTCTCAGCAAGGCAAAGGGGATGGCCATTCAGCCCATTGAATATTTGTTGACTATTAATAAATCAATCTATTCTGTTCAATTTTTGTTGTCTTTCCTGTGATTCTTTCAGCACCAATTTAGCCAAGTGCATTGTTTTTAGCTTAAGCATGAATTTAGCTTAATTTAGCTTAAGCATGTTGAATGGAAGTTTCTCTATCTTACACAACAGATCAATTTATTTCTACTTCAGTGTGACAGTATTTCTACATCTACATCTCCTTGTGGAATATGCAATCAAGCATTTTCTCTGCAGTAGATGTGGCTTATTTGGAACTTGGTTGGAATAAAGTAAGTTCTAATCCTACAGTAGGAGAACGATGTGAGGAATGTCTAAAGTGGAGCCAATGGAAGAAATGGGTTTGAACTGCCTTTGTGATTCCAATTCAATGTAATTAAGAAGATGTTGAAGAAAGACTGAGGCTGCCCATGCAGCTTGATATACCTGACTTGTGGTGATTCTTCTCAACTTGCATTGCTATCAATCTGTGGATCATAACTTGAACTTTGGTTACTATCTCTAAATACCAGTTATTGATTCCTGGACGGCATGTTACCCGATTCAAGATGATGATGGGAGGCACTGTCACACTTCAGATTAGGGTTAGTAATGTGGTTCAAAAAGCAAACTGCTGGAGGAACTCAACTGGTCAGGTAGCATCTGTGGAGGGATATGGATGGATGGTTTCAGGTCAGGACCCTTCTTCAAACTGATGGGATGTTGGAATGGAAAATACTGCTTGGCAAATTGCGATATTGAGGAGAGCTTCAGACAGGCGAGTTTCAGATTGACTGTGAGAGTGGGAATGGGATGCTGGGTTCGATGCAAGACGCAGTTAAGTATTTCATTTACCTTTGCAGTTTTCGCACCTAGTGCTATGGGAGTCAGGTCATTTATTTCCCAGTTGTCTTAACAACAGGCACCCCAGGCAACATGCTCCTTCTCCCACTGCTGCACACCAAGGGAAATGCCATAGTGAGCACAGTATCGTTTTGCAAGGACCCAAAGCAACAATGACGACTGGTTTGCAAGGGTGTCTGGTTAAATATTCCAGTGACAAGATATTCCACAGAAATGGTCATTCATGTCTTCACTCAAGAAGGCTAATACTGATGTTCAGTTGCACAATGCTAAAATAAAGATGCATCATGCAACAAAATGTTAATTCTTATTCCTCCTTCAATGTTCTTGAAATATTTCTTCATCTCCCCTCTAATCCTTCAATTTATTACTGTAGATCTTTTTTCCCTGGTCCTTATTTTCTTAGTTCTTCATAATTTAAAATGCCTCAATTTAGCCTTGCGTTGAATCCTCTACTCCAACAGAAACATTCCCAGTTTATCCGATCTTCCCCCATTTACACGTAGATCTATGTTCCCTGTCTTGATATAGTCAACAGCACATCAGCACATCCATTTCAGTGTATGGTTTTTTGGGAATTAAACTAGTTTAGGAAAGCTCAAATTGAATAAATAGGGGGCGTCAGAATGGGAGCGAATTCAAATTCTGGACGATTATTCAAGATCAAAGCCCAAAGGCCCAAGATCCCAAAACTGGTTGTGTGTTGGAGAAAAAAATCCATGTTTCAGGACAGAGATAGTCTGATCAGTTGGGCAGTAAAGGGCAAATTGGCACTGCTCCAATGAAGTGTGAATGAGCAGTGAGAAGTGTGGATGTACAGAGGGACCTTGTATTGTATGTTCATTGATCCTTAAAGATAGCTGAGGTGGTTAAAAAGGCCTAGCAATGCTATAAGAGAGTAAATAATCAGCAAAAAGAAGTTCTGGATACATGCTCAGCAATTTAGGAAGCATCTTTGGAGAAACAAAAAGTTAATATTTCAGATGTGAACGCAGCTCAAACCATCACGCAAACCAACCTCCCTTCCATTCATTCCATCTACACTTCACGTTGCCCGGGCAAGGCCACCAGCATAATCAAGGACCAGTATCACCTTGCTCACTCCCACATCTCCCCTCTCCCATCAGGCAAGAGGGACAGAAGTTTGAAAACACATACCTCCAGATTCAGGGAAAGTTCCTTCTCAGCTGTTATCAGGCAACTGAACTGTCCTCTCACCAGCTAGTGAGCGGTCCTGAACTCATTTCTACCACATTGGAGACCTACAAACTAACATCAGTCGCACCGTATGGACGTTATCATGCACTAGGTGTTATACCCTTTATCCTGTAACTGTGCACTGGTTAGCTCGAATGGCAAAAAAAGTCTTCCTCTTAATGTACCAAATCGCTTTATCGTATTTTGCAAAATGCACCAAAACACCATGTAATGAAAATTGTCAAGTGTTTACCTCGAATCAAGCATGATAAGGACTCCCAAATACCTTCTGTTCATTATGATAATGTGATCTTGGTTTCCTTTTGAGGAAAGAAACCATTTTGTTTTGGGAGCATGTGGAATGCGTGTCATTTTTATACAATACATGGGGTATCATACACAGAAACACTGCTGCTTGAGGTGCCGTTGCTCAGACACTCATTGTGGATACAAAATGCATGGCCTGCTGGATCTGCAATGAAAACCCTAAGACTAGGCACCTGCTCAGGTAATTAATGTAATGAATAAGTATGCAGTGAGTTCCCATAAGAATTTTTATGTTGGACAGAATTCTTTTTTTTTTGTGATTAATATTTTTATTAGAAGCAACATATTATAAAGTATAGTAACATATTATAATAGAAAAAAAAACTTTTCATATACATCAATCATACATTATTAAAATTGTCAGTTGTCAATTAATTCTGCTTCTAGTGGTTTTTTAAATATAGATAGAAAAGGAGAGGTAGAAAGAAGAAAGCATTACAAATATCGAGAAGGAAAAAAACGAGGTGGAATGAGTTACTTATAATACGTCATTGGAGATAAGTTCGTAGGTTATGTAATATAATTTTACATCTAATCCTGAGTTCAAGCTTCAGTTGGGTTTTCGTGCTGGGCCCATCTATCCCTTCAAATAGTTAATGAATGGAGCCCATATTTTAACAAAAAGTTCTTGTTTGTCCATTAAGACAAGTCTAATTCTTTCTAGATGTAGGGTCTCCGACATTTCCACAATCCACATTTTAATTGTGGTGGTTATAGGACCTTTCCAAAATTTTAATATTAATTTTTTCCCAGTTATTATACTGTAGTCAAGGAAGTTTCTTTGGCTTGTTGTGAGTATTAAACTTTGTTCTGATATCCCAAGTATTATTAATTTTGAGTCTGGATCCAATTTAGTATTAACAACTTCAGAAATTATTTCAAAAATATCAATCCAGAAATTTTTGATTTTTATGCAATTTGCAAAAGTATGTGTTAAATTGGCCTCTAGATGTAGGCATTTATCACAGATAGGAGAAATATGTGGGAAGATTCTATTTAGTTTTATTTTGGAGTAATGTAATCTGTGTAAGACTTTAAATTGTATTAAAGCATGTCTGGCATTTAACGAGCATTGATGTATATCTTGTAAACTTTCGTCCCAAATGTCTTTTGTTATAGAGTGACCTAACTCATTTTCCCATGTGTGTCTATATAGATCCATCGGTGGTACCTCATTGTTTAAGAGGATGTTATAAATATAAGCTATTAATTTTTCAGTTAGGATGCTTATTCAAACATTCATCAAGAATTTCTGGTTCCCTAGTCCTGTATACTTGTGTATTAGATTTAACATAATCTCTAATTTGTAGATATCTGAAAAAAATATTTGAGTGTAGTCCATAATTCTGTTGTAACTCTTGAAATGACAGAAAGATGCCTTCCCTATAAAGATGTCCAATGTTTTTAATTCCATAATTTTTCCATTGTATAAAACCTCTATCCAATATGGATGGCTTGAATAAAGGATTATTTACAATGGGAAGACATAGTGGTATATTATTCAGTTTTAAAGCTTTTTTTAAATTGTTTCCAAATTCGTATTCCACTATGTATTATAGGGTTTTCCTTATAGGTTTTTTTATGCAATTTTGTGGGAGCAAATATAATCGAACCAATTTCAAAAGGTAAACAGTCTTCCTTTTCCATCCTTAACCAATCTGGATATTGATCCATTTCTTCCAGCCTGAAATTCATGTTTTTAATATGGACTGCCCAAAAATAAAATAAGAAATTTGGTAAAGCCAAACCTCTGTTGCTCTTTGACTTACATAAATGTTTTTTACTTATTCTATGATTCTTATAATCCCAAATAAAGCTTGTAACAATGGAGTCGACTTTTTTGAAAACGTTTTTGGGGATATATATCGGAATTAATTGAAATAGGTAAAGTAGTTGCGGTAAGAAGATCATTTTTATAGCATTAATTCTACCAAGCATTGAAATGGGAATTGTTTTCCAGTACTGAATATTCTTGTGTAATTTATTAAGTAAGGGTGGAAAATTTAGTTTAAATAAAGAGGTATATGTCTTAGTTACATAGATTCCTAAATATTTAAGTTAATCTTTAACTATTTTAAAAGGGGATTGTTGCAATGTATTTAAATTGAATTTAGTTATTGGCATGATTTCACTTTTATTCCAGTTAATTCTATATCCTGAGAACTGACCAAATTGAGTTATTAGATTTAATAGATTTGGAATACTAGTTTCTAACTTTGTGATATATATTAGTACATCATCTGCATATAAGGAAATTGGACAGAATTCTAACAGACATATTAGCCCTGCCTTGTCAAACCAATATATGTATTTGTCAGACGCAATAAATTGCATTTCACACATGTGCAAAACTAAATCTTTGCAGAATTACATGTTTTAGATGTATTCAGTTCTTTAATGGCTAGCCTACGGCTAGTTTTTCTGGTCCAATAATTGATTATTGATCCCTTAATCAGTGTGAGAATATTTTATTGGGATTGTCTGGTGCCCAATGGTATTTCACTCAAAGTGAATTGGAATGTTTTAGGCTCCCTTTTATGATTGTCTTTGCTTCTCACAAATTTGGATGGTAAACCTCATTAAGCAATAATAAGGCAAAGTTGATATTCACGTACAAGGGGAATCGAGAACCAGAGGACATAGGTTTAAGGTGAGGGGGGGGGGGATATTTAATAGGAACCTGAGGGGTAACTTTTTCACGCAAAGGATGGTCAGTGTACGGAACGAGCTGCCAGAAGAGGTCGTTGAGGCAGGTACTATCACAATGTTTAACAAACATTTAGACAGGTACATGGATAGGACAGGTTTAGAGGGATATGGACCAAATGCAGGCATGTGGGACTAGTGCAGATGGGACATGTTGGCTGGTGTGGGAAAGTTGGGCCAAAGGGCCTGTTTCCACGATGTAAGACTCGATGACTCTGTGACATGGTTACATTAAGGCTTAGACCACTATGTGTTCAGAATCATAGGGAAATAGAGCACAGAGGCACATTGGCACAGAAGTAGAGCTTTGACCGGACAGCGCCTGAGTCCAGGTGACAATGTGGGTTTTCTTCAGGTGCTCTCGTTTCCTCCCTCTTTCCAAAGAGGTTTGTAGGTTTATTGGCCTTTGTAAATTGTGTAGGATGCGAAAGTGGGATAACATAGAACTAGTGTGCGGGTGAGCAATGGTGAGCGTGGACTTGGTGGGCGCTGAATCTCTTAACTAAATTAAAGAAACAGGCCCTTCTGCTCAACCAGTCTAGGCTGATTAACCAATCGTTTACACTAATTTTACATTAATCTCACTTTTTTTATTCTCCCCACATTCTCATCATCTTCTAGGTTCAAATAACTGTGGCCAATTAACCAACCAATCCACATGTCTTTGGGATGCAGGTGAAAAACTCACATGGTCACAGAGAGAAAATGCAAATCCTATATAGGCAGCAACTGAGATCAGGATTGAACCCAGATCTCTGGTGCTGTGAAGCAACTACTCTACCTTCTGTACCACTGTGCCACCCATATATTATGTTCACAAGTATCTGCATTTCGGGAAATCTGGACCACGGTGGGATGAACTGACCTTTCCTTTAGAGATACAGGTTGGAAACAGGTCCGTCGACCCGCTAAGTCCATGCCAACCATTGATCACTTGTTTCCACTCGTTCTATGTTGTCCCATTTTGGCAGCCACTCCCTTCACATGAGGGACAATTTTACAGAGGCCAATGGACTTACAAACCCACACATCTTTGGAATGTGGGTGGAAACCAGAGCACCCAGAGCAAATCCATGAGGTCACAGGGAGAACTTGCAAGCTCCACACAGACAGCATCCAAAGTCAGTATCAAACCCAGGTCTGTGAGGCAGCAACTCTACCAGCTGTATCACTGCACCCTTGAACTGCACTCTTAAAATCAATGTTCAGCAAGCAATTGCTCTCTGTGAGAGATAAGGGTTCATATATTTACAGTTTGGTTGGCAGGGAGAAAGCTCTAATCCTTGGGGGACTATTTGAGAGATGTCTCAAGTGGAGCCAAAGAGGACAGTAGGTTTGAACTGCCACTCTGATCCTGATTTGCTCTGTGTTAACAAGAATGTATTGTGCAAAGATTGGGACTCAATGTGACAGAATTGTGAATGCTCCAGAATTGTCACTGCAGTCACTGGATGGTTCAGAAATTGAACTTTAGTTCCTGGTCTCATTATCCCCCTTTATTTCCTCTCTTGGACACTGGAAGTAGTCAATAATGTAAACGATCAAATAACATGTCTGAAGCAGGGGGTTACCTCTTCCGGAACTTTCTGTACTGAAACACCAGAACCAGTTGGTTGGATAATACAGTTCTTCAAAGAATGACAACAACATTATCGTATAATCATTTTCATAGGACACTGACGTCACGTCCTTTTTCAATAATCACTTAAAAAGGGAAAGAAAATCCATCCATCTGAATGTCCCATCTGTGCGTGCTTTATTATGGAAACAAGTTCCATAGGTACATAGGTCAATATACTATCCTCTGCATTTGGGGATGACTACTTGTAGTTCCCAGTGATCTGTCTTCAAACTGATGTCTTTGTAGTCTGCATTGGTGGTGGTGTTTCCTCTGCTTTCTCTTGCCTCCTTCAGCAAGACTCACATAAACAGGTCAGCTCCCTTCATGTCTGACCGTTCAGTGAATCACTCCTCATCATCCAGTTATGATGTTCCTTTATCACTATCACCTGCTCTACTGTATTACTTTCAAATATGGCCGCGCCAATTTCCTGGTCCACCACGATCAGTCCTGGATTGTGGTGATCACCTTTGTCAATGAGCACCTTGCAGCTGGCTTCATGTGATTTATTGATTTCAACTGCACTGGCTTGCTTTAGAACAGTGGTTCTTAACCTGGGGGCCGGGAATTTTCTGAAATCTCAGAAAATGTTTGCATATATTTTGTGAAGACTGGCATTGACATTTTGTGTGAGCCTACATAGTTTTATATATCGTAATTCGTAGAAATTGTGATCCATAATAAAGCGGGGAATTTTAACTGGCTGGTGTGTGGTCGGGGTAACCCGAATAAAAGATGGGGAAGGGGAAGACCCATCACTAATGATGGATCCACCCTGTAGGAGGGGGGAGCACTAGGACCCTGCAGAGTCATCACTACTGATGGATCCACCCTGTAGGAGGGGGGAGCACTAGGACCCTGCAGAGTCTTTACTGATGGATCTTCCCTGTGGGGGGGGGGGGGCTGGGGGGCAGGAGCACTAGGACCCAACAGAGTCATCATTACTGATGGGTTTTCCCTGTAGGGGGGTGGAGCACTAGGGCCCATCAGAATCATCACTACTGATGGGTCTTCACGGTAGGGGGGGGGGGGCACTCGGACCCAGCAGAGTCATCACTACTTAGGAGGGGGAGCACTAGGACCCAGCAGAGTCATCACTACTGATGGGCCTTCACTGTGGGGGGGGGGGGGGAGGGGGGGACATTAGGACACAGCAGAGACAGACCACGTGCTGTCTGGATGGTGGAGGTTGTGGGCCTGGTGCTGAGCCAGGAACTCTGTTGAGGTGACGGCTCTGTCCCGCTGGTGGCCGGTGGAGAGGCGAGGGTCGGCGGAGTCGCTGGTGGAGGCCCGTGGGGAGCTGGAGTAGAGAAACAGGCAGCAGCATCGGTGGCTTTCTGAAGACAGTGAAAGTCGGGGAGGTGGTGAGAGTCGGCAGGTGCGGCTGTTTCAGTTGTCCGGGCCTGGGTTTGGATGTGGGTGTGAGTGGGTGTGTCAGTGGGTGTGGGTGGGTCAGCGGGTGTGGGTGTGTGTGTGAGTGGGTGTATGTGAGTGGGTGAGTGAGTGTGTGTCTGAGTGTGTGTGTTAGTGGGAGGGTGAATTTTGTAAATGCAGTTAAAACCATTCGATCTGTTGAACGTTAATAGAGTATAGACTTGGTGACCTGTTTCCAAATGTTTGTGTTAGCTTAAGAATACTATTAACAATTCCAGCAACAGTAGCTTCTGCAGAGAGGTCATTTAGCAAACTCACACTGATTAAGAATGATTTAAGGTCTATAATGTCTCAGGAACGTCTTGTGGATTTGGCCAGGCTAAGTATTTAAAGTCAATTTTATTCGTCACATGCCCCCGAAGGTGCAGTGAAATGAATTTGCCAGCAGCGATACACTTAAAAAGAACACACAATACACAAGGTGGAAGGCAACAAGGTTCAGCAAGTCCTCCTCCTTTAAAAAGCCAGAGAAGAGCTCCTTCGTGAAGATGCGCAGCTCAATAGTGATTTCATGGAACAAGAGCTCGCCACGTTTTGGCTGAAAGTGAAGGACTGTCCTGTTTTTTCGAAGAGGGCCCTTACCCTATTGGTCCAGTCCCCCTCAACTTATCGCTGTGAGGCTGGATTCTCAGCCATGGTAACTCTGAAAACAAAGGTACGCAATAGGCTTGTGATCAACGCTGACATGAGGTGCTGCCTGTCGAGCATTCATCCTCGTTTTGATTGCCTGATGGCTGCAAAGCAATTTCAGCCATCCCATTGACTGAGCATTGGCAGACATGTTTTAATAAATCAGGCTGGTTTTTTTTCAAGTTTTGTTTCGGGGGGTCACGGTACTGACCAAGAATGTCTGAAGGTGTCGTGGGGCCAAAAAGGTTAAGAACCACTGTTTTAGAATAACATGCAGCTCCCAAGTCAAGTCAAGTCAAAATGCCACTATTTGTTTATCCACCACTAGCATCTTGGTGTACATACAATTCGTGTGTATTTGGCACCTGTATCTTGGTTTCCACTGGCAATCATCTCACCCTCTTTATGATCATTTAGTGCTTACCTTATCTGCTCCATGGACTTTTGATATCCGCCTCAGTGTGCCATGTTTGGAGAAATAAGTTTTCAATCCGCATCCCACTCCCATTTTCCTTTATGGAGAGCAATACCTTTAAAGCCCTGTCTCACTGTGCGAGTTGACCCACGAGTGACCCCGAGTGAAAGACTCGTGGTTGCGTACGAGACTCCAAGTTCATGATCAAGAGTTTAACCGAGTTCCCACGGGTATGTCTAAGTTTGCCGTTTACTTCTCATTTCTGCGATGTTCCAAGTTCGTCTCCCGAGTGTACCAAGTTCCTCTCCCGTTAATGTTGAGGCAACAATGCATCTGCTTATCTGATGGTAGATCTCAAAACTTGTCATTGAGCACATTGCATTGTCTCTTTTATTGCCTGAATTTAGGCTTGTGCATTTCTCAGCTGAATTAGTATATAGTGGAAATACTTTTATTTGTGCTTCATTTGTTGATTTGCATGTTTGAGAAGCCCTTTTTCAGACCACTGTGTTGTTTGCTGTGGTGCTACTTTTCTCAATATGTGCAAAAAAGCATTTATGATATTGAACAAGATTAATAAAGACTTTGTTTCTCATTCACCGTGCTGTTTTATTTTCTGATCTACTGAGAGGTGACACTTTCTAACATTTAAATAGCACAGCATATGAGGCACCAGAGTCCTTAATTCTCACAAATGATTGTGAGAATCAAGATGTGAATATATTTTGCCTTCCTCTATTTTGTGTTTTAGGATGAAAGGAATATTACATTCAAGTCATGAGACTTTGTAGTGATATTAAAACGAAGACTTCCAGACATCAATTTGATCTTGATAGCAAAGAACTCTCTTTTATTGTGCAATGAAGTAAACAAACAGTGAGAATCAAACGGATTAGTAAAAAGCTTTTCAACACTTTAAGCTATTAGAAAAAGTGGGAGTATCCAAAAGATACTAAAATATGATCAAACAGGCAAAAAACAACATAAACGTACAGATAAGAATGAACATCAGAGGGATAACGGAACTAATCTCCCAGGTCTGTCCCTTCATCAAATGGTGATTCTGCTCCACTAAGACGGCCGTCTCCATATTCAGATTGCAAAGCAGGCTGCAGCTCTGTATAACTGAGTGGTGATGGGGGGTGAAAGCAGGAATTAAATGAGAGCATGGCCAGGGTAGTGTGGGTCCATGACAATGCTGGCTGCCTCTTTGAGGCAGCACCTCCTTTAGAACCCTTTGATTCAGTAAAGTTCAGTAAAGAGATCGGGAATCTGGCATCATGGCTTGAGAATAAAACCCAGCCTTAACATCCGCATAATGAAAGAGTTGGTGTTGTCCTATGGAACAGGGGTGCAGGAGAGGTGAACACAACCCTGTCTTCTTCAACAGCACTGGTAGAGATGGCTTCTGGACGTGACTGGCAAACCTCAGATTAGGCTGCCATGAAGTGTCATAAAATGTTCTCACGCTGTTCCTCAATACTGGTTTGTCTTAAGGTTGTGAGCTCAGTCCCAAATACACAAAATCAATATATAAACTTCAAGCAATTTTTTCTTTTCAACCCACTCTGTCACCTTATCAATAACTTGCTTAACTTTGTTAAGCAGAATTTGTCTTTAAAAAGTCTATGTTGGTGTTCCTTAACTGATCCATACTTATCCAAGTAACTGATATTTCTGTCCCTGATTATTGTTTCTAAAAAGAGTTCCCACGGTAGACTCACGAGTCACAAAGGTAAACGCACAGGCCACTACGTTCTTACAAGAAGTTTAAATGTTTCAAATTTTAACCTCAAGAGTACATTTTACTCGTGGAAAAGTTTAAACATGTTTGAACTTTTTCAAGAGTTAACAAGTTTCACGGGTACCTGCCGTTAGCGCCAAGAGTCGCTAAGTTGCGTCCACGAGTTCCGACGTTCCCGCTACGTTAATTGTACGTGATTACCACGAGTTAAATTTGTTTTAAACTCGGGGTACCTCGTGGGTCAGCTCGCACAGTGAGACAGGGGTTTTAGAATCGCACACAATCCTTGCTGTATTTGGCTATGCTGTCACCTGTCTTGTGCTTCAGTATTTGTAATGTTTTCTGTCAGCATACTGCCAGCTCTCTTGGCTTTTGATAACTACTAACCTTTGCATATATGTAAACAAGTGTCTAGATGAGCAGCCAATCTCGTTCACTAAACCCCAGATTCCAGAAATATTCCAATCTCTGATTTACCCAAATTTACCAATTCTCAATTATTCAACAGCAATTTTAGCACCATTGATAATATTCCAAAGGATTATGTTGCAAACTGCTGGTAAGGCCTCTAATGCATTCTTCAGGCCTTGAGAGCTTTAGGCCATTGCACAATATATTCTCATTGTGCAAAGAGCATCTTTACTTTGCACTGTTCTGATTTACCTGCCACAGGCAGTTCAATATATGATGTGAATACTTCATTCCATTTTCTCCATTCCATTGGCAGGTTACTCGCATGGAAATCCCAAGGTTTGGCAGCTTTATCTGTTGTATCCTGTGCTCTCTTGACTGAACAATACCATTTTTGTTTCTCATAGAGAGAAACGTGTCCTTCGATGTATTCCTCTCTCTTTCCTCTGCCAACTGCCGTATATTTAATAATGCTTTCTTGTCCAGATATACTCTGTGCAATTAATTCAAAAGTGCCTTCCATGTTGTTCATTACTAAAATTAAATGTTCACTTACTTTGAAACAGTGATCAGATTTCAAAATAATTAATAATATGTATGAACAACTTTGCGCTCTTAACAATATGTAATGGATCTATATAATTTCTCACATTATTTTACTTTACAGCTTCCTCCATTCATATTGCCTTCAATGAAAGAAACTGAACAAATACTTCAATGGGAAGTTTCATATTTTATTTAATTAGCTCACAGAATATGAGCATTGCTGACACTCATTGCCTATCCCCAATTGTCCTTGAGATCTGATTGACCTGCAAGGATATGAGAGTTAAATACAAATCCTTTATACCTTTTCATCCTTTACACCATACCAGTATTAACATCAGCTGCCTTAGAACAACATGCAGATAATGTAGGAAGGAACTGTAGATGCTGGTTTAAACTGAAGATAGACACAAAAAACTGGAGTAACTCAGTGAGACAAGTAGCTTTATTGGATTTTTTTGTTGTTGCACTGAATGTGCCTGGAAAGCTGCTGCGAAGGATATAAAAACCATGACAATCCAATACAGTAAAAAAAAAGGAAGTTTTAATGGAAGTTGCATCACTAATGTATAAAACAACAGCTTTCATCAAAAAGTGCAAGATAAGTATCAAACCTTTCAAAGCTTTCAGTATTTGAAGTTGCCATACATTTCTCGAATGCTTTTATGCTGCTTCAGTCTCATTACAATTTAAATATGTCATAAATTATATTACATATCCATGGAGACTTGCTGTCTGTAGGTGACGCCAGGTCTCACATCACAGCAATGAATTGACAGTTCAGAATAAAAGTTACATTGCAAAACTACCTTTGAGTTTTCTGTGTAGTACTTCATGATGAGCAGCACTTACATTTCATCTTTGAGCTGGTGAATAATCAATCTGACAGTCAAGACAATGGGATTCTGACTTGCATAATCCACACTACCGTGACTAAAATTTACAACTGAAGTTGAAGCTCACCCTTAAGGTCCCGCACTTATTTACTTTTAATTATTTGTGACAATGGCATTGTAGTAAGGTGGCTTTTATTGCATGTCCCTAATTTGATTGAACTCTGTCCCATTGTTGCCCATTTCTGAAGGTAAAATGTCAGTCTTTTGGGGTTCTAGCATCACAAGTGGGTTTGAAAGGGGAAGATGCTCATCTCTTAAGTGAACCAGTTAGTCAGCTGCAGCAATCTGGTATCTTCATCATCACCATTAGTATTTGTTTAATCCAGACTCCAATTAGTTGAATTTAAATGCCCATTTTTAGATTATTTAGATCATCAATGTAGGTCTTTGGATTTCTAATCCAATTATTTGATCACTACACTACCACATCACTGCTGATGCTGTTTCTTTTCTGTATTAAGTGCACTGATGTTCAGAGTGATAGCAATATCTTGTCATTCTTTTGCAGTATTTGTAATCACAGTAAAAGTGTTGCATAAATAAAAGAGCTACCTATCTATCTACAGTCAAAACCCTTGACGTTGAGCCTCCTCAACATTTGTGAACATTTGAAGTTATCTCCCATCTCTTCATTGATATTAAATTGCACATCCTGGAATTCTGTAGTACAAATGAGGCCTTTTGGCCCATCTTATTTGTGCTGACTCCAGGAAAGGGTTCAACAGGTGACCAGCCCTTCTTTCTGGCAATTTTTTTTTCCTGCTGAAGTTGATATGCTACTTGATTGAAACCTCTAATCCTATTGATCTATCTGACTTGAACACATTAAACAATGTTTGTGAGATAATATTTTCCAACTAATTTTAACACAAAATTCACACTCTCTGCCCCCACCCTTCTTTGCGTTAACTATATGACGCCTGGACAATAGTGTTCAGAGAACGTTTTCAAGTGTGTCTTGCGTTATTGCTGGTTTGAATGTTAAATGGGGACATTGGCCTGAATTTTAACAGCCAGAGCATTTCCTTTGGGAATGTCTGCTATCAAATTCATTCTCCACATGCCTGATGCAGATATAGTTTGTTTAAGTTCTGCCAGATGATTTTGTACCCATTCTAAACAAAAAAAGGCACATTGTAACTCATTGTGGCCATCCGACTGCAGACATGGACTCAATAGGCCAAAGGGCATGTTTGTATTTCTTGCCAGCTTTATATCTCTTTGAGTGTATGACTGTTTAAGAATGAGGATCCTCTACTAAACCAATCTCACTCCCAGGAATAGTTAGCGAGATGATGTGCTGAATTGTAGTAACAGGAAGCCAAACCATTTATCTTGGAATATTCCTGCTTCCTCTAGTCTGAAAGAAATAGTTGTGAAAGGATTACCAACTTGTTTCTTCAAGCTTTCTCTGGACCCAATTCTCTTCGCCATAATGCTGCCTTTGAGAGAAGGTTGCAACATTTATTTTAAAGTGAAGAAAATGTGCAACATATCCAGATTTGCTGACTTTGCAAGGCTAGGTGTGAAAGTGAACTGTGGAAGAAGCAAAGGATGTAAACAGAGTAACAGAGTGGCAGATGGAGTATTCACTGAGCTCAGAAAAATTAAAATGAATTATTCAATGGCAAGAAATCAGTAAATGTTGTACAGGGGGATCTTGATGTGATGGCTTGTGAAATGAAAAAATGTTCACTTGAGAGTCCAGGGAACTACTGGGATGGTAAACGACACATTGCTCTTTATTACAAGAGGAATTATAATTGCACACAGCTGGTATATGACTGCACTTGGAGTTGTCTGTAAGCAATTTTAGTCTTTCTACCAAAGGAAGGATATATTCAAAAGAAGACACCAACTACTGGAGTAATTCAGCAGGCCAGGCAGCATCTCTCGAGGACATGGATAGGTGAGGTTTTGGATCGGAACCCTCCTCCAATCTGATCCGCCTGATTCACCATTACTCTGAAGAAGGGTCCTGACCCAAAACATCACCTATCCATATTCTCCAGAGCTGCCACCTGACCCAGTGAGTTACCCCAGCACTTTGTGTCTTCTTTTGTAAACAAGCATCTGCGGTTCTTTGTTTCTTCATGGGGATATCCACTTGGTTTACATTCACTGATGTCTGGGATTAAGGGATCATGCAGTGTAAAGATCGAGATAAGATTGGCTGGATCTGCACTGATTTCCTTGAAGATCCTGAAAGGATTTGGCAGGTTGCTTCCAAGAGTTTAGGCCCTTCACCAATAGAATACATACAGTAATTTCTGGATGAAGGTTTTTTGATTTAAAAGCAAGTTGGTCCATTTCTATGCACAGAGAGCTGTAAGGTTCTGGCATATTCAGTCTTACAGAACTGTTAACATTTTGGCAATGATGGTCCAATTCTACAAGGCCATCGTAGAGTCTGTTCTCACCTTCTCCATCATGGTCTGGTTTGGCTCAGCCACCAAGCACGACACCTGGAGGCTGCAGCGAATCGTCCGATCAGCAGAGAAGGTTATTGGCTGCAACCTTCCTTCCATTGATGAACTGTATACTGCAAGGGCCAGGAAGCGAGTGAGCAAGATCATCTCTGACCCCTCTCACCCTGGCCACAAACTCTTTGAGTCACTTCCCTCTGGAAGGCGACTCCGGACTGTCAAAGCTGCCACAGCCAGACATAAATACAATTTTTATCCACGAGTAGTTGCTCTACTCAACAGCCAAAAATCTGTAGCCTCCCTTTGATCTGGTATTTTGTTGGTTCACATGCTTGATCAATGGTGTTTTATCATTAGTGTTTTATTATTATTAATGTTTAGTGTTTTCTGAGTCATTCATAACTGTCACTGTATGTCATGTTGTTACTTGTGGGTGGAGCACCAAAGCAAATTCCTTGTATGTGAATACTTGGCCAATAAACTTACTTACTTACTTACTTACTTACTTACATAGTCTGAGAACAATATCCTGCACTCTGTATCTTCCCCTTTGCTCCAACCATTGTATTTGACTTAATTGTATTTACAGATAGTATCTGTTTGGATAGTGTGTAAAACAAAGCCTTTCACTGTACCTTGGTCCACGTGACAATAATAAACCCAAACCTACATGCACACTCCCACTGTTTCCCTGGAGTCTATTTTGACCAGACGATTTCAACAGTCAGGACATATTAAGGAGAGATTTGTGAATCACGTTGTTCTGAACCACGACTAATACATTTTACTATAGCAGAATCTATTTTAATAATGCTGATGGATTGAAGGTGAATGTTGCTGGAGGGATCAGACTTCTCTCCCCTGCTATTATGGTCAAGGTGCTGAACAGCCCTCTGTAATACAATGGGGTGACCAATACTGGGATCCAATGCACTGCTGGAGATTTCAGCAGGTTAACCTCTCAAAACTCAGTCACCAGAAATACGAGGAACCATGCTGTGGAAAGCATGTGCTAAATGGGTGTTTTGGAAGAAACATAATTGAAAACACAGAAGATAGATATTTGAATGAAAAGGTACTAAGCAGTTGTAATGCTGCCGTAGTAGTAACAAAACATTGCGTCTGGCTTTAGAGGGACAGGCATACTTGTTAACCATCATCGGCGGTCATTCGAAATGAGTATGACTATCCTCTCCTCTCCATAGGGTCGTCTACTTGTGGGTCTGCAGATGTCTGTAGAGGCCGATCCGTGATCCACACACCTTGGTGCAACGTGGGGAGTGGAGACTGGCGGTGGTTGGTAGTCATCGCGCCCCCTTCTCTCTCTCTCCTTACGGTGCTGTCGCTTTGTCTCTGCGACACGGCGTAGCTCCGTTTCGTGACATGCAGCACCTTCCTGCACGGATTTCCTCCAGGAGCGCCTGTCCAGTGCACTTTGCTCCCAGTTGCTCCATGTGGAATTTCTTCAAACTGTTCTTGATGTTGTCCTTGAAGCGTTCCTTTGGCCCGCCGACCTTCCTTCAGTTGAGAGTACAGGATCTGTGTTTAGGGAGACGTGTGTTGGACATGTGGATGTCATGGCCAGTCCATTGAAGTTGGTGCTGCATTATTGTGGTGGTGATGCTGGTCATGTTGGCTTCCTCCAAAACTCTGATGTTGGTGCATTTGTCCTCCCAGCTGATCCTCAGAATCTTTCGTAAGGATCTTTGATGGTATTGTTCCAGGGTTCTCAGGTGCCTGGTGTAGGTGGTCCATGACTCGGCTCCATACAACAGGGTGGGGAGGACAACGTGGGGAGGACATACTTGTTAACACCATAGTTGAAACTAGCTGATAAGCAAAATCAATCCAGGCTCTCGTTCCACAAGGAAGTCCTCCTGACATTGACCGTTGAAAGTCACGGGACCAGCACCAATCTGTTCCATCGCTCCTCTTACAGTCAAAGTCAGTAACGTTGCACTCTCAGAAACCTGGCCTCAAGATCCTTGCCAGCTGCCGCTGCTGAGATACACCACATGTGATATTTTTCCACTCGCTGCTCCATTGCAAAAGGTCACTCATTTTACCTGGCAACGTGAAAAACATAGAACAGTACAACGCAGCAACAGGCCCTTCGGCCCACCATGTCTGTGCCAAACATGATGCCAAGATAAACTCATCTCACCTGCCTGCACGTGATCCATATCCCTCCATTTCCTGCATGTTCCTATCCAAAAATCTCTATCTCTTTATCTTGCGCACACCTTTGATTATTAACACTCCTTTGACAGGAGCTACAAATTAATTCCCAAAACCTCTCCAGCAATCAACCTTTTATTGTCTTTTAAAAAAATGCTCCCTAAACCAATGCTGGGAAAAAAAAATTTTGTCTGCAACTTAGTTTGCGTTATTGCACTGTCAGTTAATGCATTTAAAAAGCATCGCTTGGAATGCAAGCACTTTGTACGCTTCAAGGTTTAATATAATAAATGTGCCGCTTGCAGTAGATGTGAAAACGGCAGCTGATTTAGTGAGCAATTGGAAAGAAAATAAGACAACTCTATGATTTTATCATGCCTCATTAGGCAACTGGAAGAACGTCAGACCTGCCAGAGTTGTTGTGTTGTCAGAAAGGCACTGAAAATACTCGTGTCTCTAAACTACATCCCATTTTGTCACAATTTGATTTGATGCTGTGATTTCAATTCTATAGCAATAAACAATACAAATAATTGAGTTTTTCCTTTCTGGAACGCAAAGTTTCTGATTTCTCTCTCTGATCTTCCGTATACCTGAACATTTTATGCTGAGAAATGCTCAAACATGTGCTGGGGCTCTTGTGAACTCATAACAGTTTTAGCACTTTCATTTATAATTTTAGATGTGATGTTGAGCACAATGTAGACAACTTAAGGGGAGCACAGTGGGGCAGCGGTGGAGTTGTTACCTCACAATGCCAGAGACCCGGATTCGATCCTGACTTCAGATGCTGTTGTGCAGAGTTTGTACATTCTCTCTGTGACCACGTTGGTTTTCTCCAGGTGCACCGTTTTCCTCCCACATTCAGAGGTGTGCAGGTTTGTAGGTTAATTGGCTTCTGTAAATTGTCCCTAGTGTGTAGGATTTGAAAGTGGGATAAAATGGAACTAGTGTCCGGGTGATTAATGGTTAGTGCGGACCAGGTTAGCCATGTTGTTTACATGTTGTATCGCTAAATTAAATGGCTGTGTTTATATATTGCAATACCTAAGATAATTGGAATGTACTGTAGCTTAGCTATTGAAACATAACACGCAAGGTTCAAGGGCATTCAGTGTGTGTGTGGAATACATTTTCATGCCTTTCACATGTGAGTGGAAAGCCCATGTTTTTGATGGGTGCCTCTTCCCAAAGTTGTTCTTCAAAGTTTCCCTAAGGCCTGATTAATTGTCATTTAAAGGGACATGCCCCAACAGGTTACAGTCCAATGATGGGAGCTTGTCTCAGGTTGATGCTCACTCACCAGGCTACACTTTGGTTACCCCATTGTTTACCCTTGCCCCAGAACCCATCACCCCCAACTACAGCCACCAATCTCATTTGACCCAACCCTCCATTCAACACTGCACCAATCCTCCAATGCACTGACCTAACCAATGCCTTGCTACACTCCTGATCTGCTGATCAAGGTCAATCCATTTCTTCCCGTCAATGCGTTTCATCCCAATTCCACCACTGATCATTATCCACGATGCTATCAACCAGACACTCAAGTATTGACATCATATTTGTTCAATATTTATTGCAGGTCACAAAGTTCTCAAGTCTTCAGGGAATGAAATAGCCGTTGCCTGCTTGCAGCAAGATCTAACAACAATTAAGTAGATAATAGTCCCACCACTTTAGTAACAAGCAATGTGCATCTCCAACAGGAGAGGGTCTAAATACAGCCACGACTCAACAGGAAAAAATACACAAAGTGCTGGAGTGACTCAACGGTTCAGGCAGCATCCTTGGAGAACATGGATAGTTGATGCTTCGGGTCGAGACCCTTCTTGACACTCCATGGCTCAGCAAGCCTGCATGAGCAGCACCTCGCAATCCATGACTTCTGCCACCAAACGCTGAGATAGAAAGCAGAAATGTTTCAGACTCATTGTGGCTTGAGCGCATGAATGAAATAGTGACTGAATGTGAATAATGAGTCTCAGCAGGTTAACGTTAGAGATTAGCCGCTATTCTTTAGATCTTATTAATAGAGCATGTTCAAAATGTTGATGGGAGACATTTTTATTTAGTCGCTCTTATTATAGTCTAATTCTCAAAGAGTCCAAATATTTGAAGATAATTTGACAGATTGAGGTGTAGTATTTGTTTGACTGTCATTATTTTCATGATGATAGAAACATACTCCGAGGGCAACAGAACAAAGCTTTCTCATTGCAATCCTAATTTTCAGTTGCATTTCTCTTCAGCCATTTAACAATTGAAGTGACCCAGCACTCAGCACCAAGTCCAGGATGTGCTCGGGAATATTATCTGCACTTTGCCATGTTATCTTATATAATGGAGCTCGCAGAGAGAATCAAGAGAGGTAATCTGTGCAGGGAGTTATGAGCACTTAATGATCATTTGAAGATCCCAGATGATAATCTCTTATGATTGAGAATTATTGGAAAATAATATGCGTTCACTCTGTTGGTTCCTGAAGATTTGTACATATGATTCAGCTCAGAGGAAAATTCCCCACTCTCTGATGATGTTATTTCTAAACAGCTTGGTACCCTGGGGTTATTTAGTACAATGGTTTTATAGCACAAAAATATACATAGTGAGCTCAAATATGGTAAATATTTTGTGATAAATATTGGTGTACAATACAGAAGGGCCTGATATCTAAATGGTACCTGGACAGGTTAAAACTAATGGCACCTGGACAGGTTTAACTAATTTTAAGATTCTTCTTAAAGAGTCATCCAGCACAGACGCTGGTCCTTTGGCCCACTAAGTCCAAGCTGACCATTGAACACCCACTTAAACCAATGTGCACTAATGCTATTTTTTTATGATCCGCGCATTGGGTGCCGTGGTGACACAGTTGGTAGAGCTTCTGCCTCTCAGCGCCAGAGACCCGGATTCGATCCTGACCTCGGCTGTTGTCTGTGAGCACTTTGTATGTTCTCCCTGTGACCCCACAGGTTTTCTCTGGACGTGCCGATTTCCCCCCACATCCCAAAGCCATGCAGGTTTGTGGGTTAAGTGGCACCTGGAAGTTGCCCCTGAGGTGTGTCGGAAGTGGATGCGAGAGTGGGATAACATAGAACTAGTGTGAAGGAGTGATTGAGGTTCAGCATGGACTCGGTGGGCCGAAGAGCCTGCTTCCATGCCGTACCTCTAATGGTTCACCTCAACTGTGATGGCGCACCTTTCCCTCAGCAGCAGGCTTGGCTAGCCCGCCATAGAGCCGGGAAACCCAGCCCCCAAGATGCCAGCCATGAGCCCAACGCTGCTCAGCCCTGAGGATCGGACGGTGAAGGGGTTCAAGATGGTAGAAGTAGCTGTGGATGCAAGGAACAAAGAGTCTGTAGGCGGACTGACTGCAGTAGACAGCACAGCACACCTCGACAGTGGAATCGGACGCTGGAGGCCCTGCAGGAGCCTAGGGCTCAGGTGGATCGGGCACCGTTCGAAGAGGCCAAGCCAGCAGACTGGATGCGACCTGCAGTTCCACAGAGCAGTGAAGCAGAGGTACAGGGCACCAACAGCTAAGCTTGGCCAGGCCGACACAGCAACATCGCCAGGACAACGGGCCTTACGGCCAGGTTAAGAACACTTTACTTACAATAACATGGGCATGAAAATGGCGCCAAATCTGGCGATTCTTGTACAATACCTCAGTGTATTATTCCAGTATACTTGTACTGAATCTAAGATGTGGTCATGTATTATTATACTTTTGCTGCACTGTAAACAAAAAATAATTTCACTGGAGTTCGGGACATGTGACAATAACGTACATTGAACTCCTGCTGATCCCATCACTTAGTCAGAGCGATTTACAGTGTCCACTTAATCTGCGCAAGGGCACCCAGGTCTTTGAACTTGGTATAATGTCTCAGTTTGAAAACTATCACCCCCTTTAACTCTGCAGTGGAACATCAGCCTGGATTTTATGATCAAATCCCGAGTGATTGAACTCGAAATCTGACTCAGCATGAAACCGTCTGACCACTCCGCCGAGCTGACAATCAGCAATGATGTATCACCCGAACAGACCCGCTTTAGAAAATATTTTAATAAAATGCATTAGAAAACCAATCTGTGTGCCAGTCACCCAGATGATGAAGCCGATAGCGGTGTGCAAGTTATGTCTTTTCTTTTTTTCCCTCTCCTTACAACCGCTTGAAGGCAGGGACCTGCTGGAATATAATAATGCAGGGAATAAATAAATCTCATCCAAGACCCTAATGTTGATCTGTAATTTTCAACCAGGCAAGTAATTTCAGCTTGAGGGGTGGGGGCAGGTGGAAGCCGCAGGAGGGCATAGTCCTGTTGTTAAACAAATCTCATTTCATGCAGGGATGCAGAAAATAGCAGATGCATTGGCTTGGGCTCAGATGAATTGCAACAATCAGGCTGTTAATTTTGGCTGAAATGACTGGCACAGAAATGTAATAGTCACGCAAGGCGTATGGCCTGATCCTGATTAATAGGGATGATTTGACCAATGCAAATAAACGAGATCTCTGAGGAAGGTTCCCGACCCGAAACACAATCCAATCATGTCCTCATGAGATGCTGCCTGACCAGCTGAAGTAGTCCAGCATGTTGTGCCTTTTATTTAACGCAAAACATCAACATCAACAACGTGGAACTGAAATGAGCCACCGAAAGGTGGATTTTCAAATTAACCTGCAGCTATGAAACATTGGGTTTCTTTTTTTTGGGGGGGGGGGGGGGTGGGACGGTGAAGAGCTGTAGGCAAGAAAAGACGAGGACCAAATAGGGCAGGGCAGTAGTTGGCTATGGAAGGTGCGATCTCAGGAGAAACAATGTGGAGAACTGTGGAATTGGTTAAACAACTAAGGTGGATGAAGGGAACAAGGACAGAGGGGGGAGGGAAAGGAAGTGTAAGATGAAGTGACTTAAAATTAGAGAATTCAATGTTTATACCACTGGGTTGCAAGCTACCCGAGAGAAATACGAGGTGCTGATTCTCCAATTTGCGTGTGCCCTCACTCTGGCTATGGAGGAGACCCAAGACAGAAAGGTCGGTATGGGAAGGAAAGTTGAAATGGTTGGCAATCAGGAGATCCCATAGGCTTAGGTAGACTGAACGTAAGTGTTCAGCAAAACAGTCATCGAATCTACGTTAGGTCTTGCCAATGTACAAGACCCCACATCATGAACACTAGATGCAGTGGATGAGGTTGGAGGAGGTGCATGTGAACCTCTGCCTAGCCTGAAAGGACTGTCGGGATCCCTGGATGGATTCGAGGGAGGAGGTATTAAGGCAGGTGTTGCATCACCTGCAGTTGCAGCAGAATTTCCCTGGAGAGGCGGTGGTTTGGGTGGGAAGGGATGAGTGAACCAATGAGTTATGGACGGAGCGGTCCCTGCAGAAGGTGAAAAGGAGTGGGGATGATGTGATTCGTGGTGGGATCACTTAGGAGGTGATGGAAATGTTGGAGGATGATGCGTTGGATGCGGAAGCTAGTGGGGTGAAAGGTGAGGACTACAGGAACTCTGTCTTTGTTGTGTCTGTGGCAAGGGGGAGGAGAGCAGAAATTTGTGACTCAGAGGAGACAAGTGTGAGGGACTAATTTATGTCAGAATGAGGTGGGGGGGACCCACGAGTAATTTATTTAATTTACCTCAGTATTTTATTTTTCCTGAAATTTTCTTTATCACAATTCATTGATTTGAGACAAGAGACAATCGAGAACAAAGCGGTCTTCCATTACATTGCAAATGATTACCCGACAGACAAAAAATTGGAGCAGACTATGTAACTTGTGAGTACTTTGGTAATGTTTCTGATGCTGCCTTTATCACAACTCCACACACTCATTGAGAAATAACTGAACGGTGATCAAAGCGTGAAATCCTGTTTGATTGTTTCTTGCCTCAAGGACAGCAGCCAGTTGTGTATCAAACTCCTTCAGCATCGAGGCCTGTTAGCTCAACATTAACTGGAAGATGGTTGTGCGGCCTTCTGTTCCATGCGGCTAATTGCAACATTCGTCAATAGAATTATATAATTAATATATTCCTGCTGTTCATATATCACACATTTGTTCTACATTATTCTCATTTGTTTGAAGATCTATATTCGCATATTCATGATCTGCAATGTAATTACTTAAGGCCCTTTAGGTTTTTGAATTACTGCCATTCACAGATTAGGCATTACGGTAGTTCAAAGAACACAGAAGGCTTCTGGAGTTTAATGCACACAGCATCATCCACCTCATGCTGCACATGGAGAATCAATTTTCTTGAACTAAATAACAAAAAGAATAACAGTGCAAAGTAATAATCAAGAAAACATAAAAGTCACCAAACCTTTCTTCGTCTATGAAGCTGGCAGAATGTATGTTATGATTGTTTTCTGTTTTTAAACCTCTCCTTTAGTTCCCAAGTGTAAAATACACAGCATCCGTCCTCCTTTATGTGACAACTGTTTCAATATTTTTTTCTCTCTGTGGTATAACAAATAACTGTGATTGTATTATTGTCTGGTCTGGAGAACAGTCTTTTAAAATTGTATACATGAAATCTTCGCCACAACACATCTGCAAATAAATAGATTTATTTTTGGGGAATTAACTAACTGAGATTTACTGAATGGGCTTCTTAAGGGGCTGTCCCACTTGGGCGACCTAATTGGCGAGTTTAGAAGAGTTTAAAAATGTCATGTTGAAGACCTCCTTCGACTATGTAGAAGACCTCGTTCAACCTCCTTCGACTATGTTGAAGACTAGCTTCGACTAGCTACGACTAGCTACGACTAACTTCGGGAAAATAGGACACCGAATAGTGGAGAGTGAAGAGGACCTCCTTCGATCTCCATCAACCTCCCTTCGACTATGATGAAGACTATTTATGACTACCTTCGACTACCTTAGACTACCCTTGATTACCTACGACTACCATGCCAACCTATTACGACCTACTATGACCTACTATGACTAAACCTACCAGTAAAAAAGGTATCAATATTTTCCATGGCGACCTTTTTTTATTCGCGGGCATTTTTCAACATGTTGAAAAATACGCTGCGACCTAGCTGAGGCCTCGAGTACACGGGGACTACTCTCGAGCATGAAGGAGAGTTACAAAGACCTCCTACGATCTCGTACCGACCATGCTGCGAGTATGAGTCGAGGGCAAACTCGCCAGAACTCGTGGATTAGGTCGCCCAAGTGGGACAGCCCCTTTAAACAATTGGCTGATCTTTATGCTTTTCATAAAGTTAACATCAATATAGTTCTATTACATTATCTGTTGACCCATCTCCCTATTAAGAAATTTGTTGTCCTGATTTTTTATTGTGCCCATTTCTTTTAGTTCTGTGTGAGGTGTTTCATCGGTCGTTGTCTGTTCAGGAAGATAAATCAGTTTTCGGAACAATAATGGTAACTCGCTTGTGATTCTGAATGTCTTCCTCTTGGATGCTGATAAATCATGAACCTCAGCCTCAAACATCACATCTCCATTAACATGAGAGCACATAATTTACCTGGTTATCTTCATTTATTATTGAGTAAAGGCATTAAAAAATCAAGACTTTGTGACAAGAATGTTAAGTGCATGAAATGCTCGAGCATAACTTGAGTTGTGGCTCCCATCTTGGCCATTGTCTTGGGTTGTAACCATGTGCGGCTAAACCTCCAAAATTTTGCGTTGCATTAAAAGGGAATCAATCGATGTACTAAGCTGTAGAAACAAACTTTAGGTGAACATTGAATTTTCCAATTTTAGTTAACTTTTAACTCTCCCCCTTACCCCCCTCCCCCCCTTTCACCACATACCTCCCCTTTATCTCCCTCACTCTAGCCCCCCCCCCCCAAGCTACTTTCCTCCCCCAGGATTCACTTCATAACTTTTCAAACCTCGCTGACACCTTCTGTTCTTATCTCTCGCATTTGTTCCAAACATCTGCCTATCAAAATCCTCCCTCGCCTATGTCCACACTTTGTCCTGTTTCTCTCCTTTTCCAGCTTTCATCTCCAACCCCACTACAATCAGTCTGAAGAAGGGTGTCCACCTGAAATATCTCATGTCCATGTTCTCCAAAGATGCTGCCTGACGCGCTGAGTTACTCCAGCACTCTGTACCTATCTTTGGTGTAAACCAGCATCAGCAATTCCTTCCCACACAAGACCTCTCTAACTTTCCAATACCTTTGGAAACAATTGACATTAATCTTATTTTATTCTCTCCACATTCACCTCAATGACCCAGATATTAAGGGAAATTTACAGTGGCCAATTACCCATTCATCTTTGGGATCTGAGAGAAAATGAGAGCATTAGGAGGAAAGTCATATATCATGCCAGTAGCCACGTGCAAACTCCTGGCAGACAGCACCAGAGGCACAAAATTGTTGAGTAATTCAACGGGTGAGGCAGCATCTTTGCAGAACATGGATACATGTCATTTCGGGTTGGGTCCCTTCTTCAGATTGATTGTAGGGGAGGCGGGAAAGAAACCCAGAAGAGTGGAAGGTCAGGAATAGGTTGATGCAGGTGAGGAGTGTGTTTTGATGGCCAAATGGTTAGGCAAAGGCTAGAGATGAAAAGACAGAAGAGTTACAAATTGAAAAGTGAGAGAAAGGATGTTAGGAGAGGGGGAGGGAAGAGGGGGAAGCTGAGGGGACTTTTTAGGGAAGAAGGGAGAGTGGAAGGGCTATGTAGTTACCTAAAATTGTAGAATTCAATGTTCATACCATTGGGTTGTCAAGAGTGTTTTATTGTCATATGTCCCGGACGGGACAATGAAATTCTTTCTTGCTGCAGCACAACAGAATATGTGAATCTGTAAACATTGTACATAACGGGGAAAAAAAAGAAAAAGTTCAATAAATAACAAATATAGTGCAAATAACAAATAATAATTTAGTCTTTTACAGTTCAGAGCTCAGAGCTTATTCATTGTTGTGTTTAATAGCCTGATGGAAGGGAAGAAGCTGTTCCTGAACCTGGACGTTAAGGGGCTGTCCCACGGGCAGGCGTTTCCATGCGGCAAGTGCGACCTAACCGGAAGTGGGGGCCGTGCGGGGACCGCGCGGAGGTCGCGGGGCCGGTCCCACGTAGATCGGCGGAGCCGTATGGAGTTGGTCCCGACACCGCGCGGGGCTCCGAAAAACTGACAGTTCAAAAATACCACGCGGCAACGGCCTGCCGCCCCGCTGCCGCCTCGATGCCGCGTGCACCGCCTCGACGCCGCGCGCACTGCCTCGACGCCGCGCGAACCGTCTCGACGGAGTAGGCCTAGCGCATGGCGTTGCACGATGATGTCATCACCCGACGCTGCGCGACGTCCATTCGCAGTCGGCCCGTCTTTTACCGGGTCATATTAAAACCGCTTCCGGTTAGGTCGCGCTCGCCGCATGCATTTGGATGCTCGTGGGACAGGCCGTACGGTGATCACTCGGCCTCCGCGCGGCACCCGCTTCCGGTTAGGTTGCGCTTGCCGCATGCATTCGCATGCTCGTGGGACAGGCCGTACGGTGATCACTCGGCCCTCGCGCGGCAGCCGCGCGACCCCCGCTTCCGGTTAGGTCGTGCTTGCCGCATGGAGTCGCCTGCCCGTGGGACAGCCCCTGTACCTTCTTCCTGATGGCAATGGTGATATGAGTGTGTGGCCAGGATGGTGTGGGTCCTTGATGATTTTAGCTGCCTATTTGAGGCAGCGACTATGATAGATCCCTTCGACGGTGGGGAGGTCAAAGCCGGTGATGAACTGCGCAGTGGTCACAACTTTTTGTAGTCTTTTTCGCTCCTGGACGTTCAAGTTGCCGAACCAGACCACGATTGCAACCAGTCAGAATGCTCTCTACTGTGCACCTGTAGAAGTTTAGGAGAATCCTCTTCGACATGCCGAATCTCCGTAATCTTCTCAGGAAGTAGTCGCTGATGTGCCTTCTTTACAATTGCATCTGTGTGCTGGGTCCAGGAAAGATCTTCTGATATATGCACACCCAGGAATTTGAAGTTATTGACCCTCCATCATCCCGTTGATATAAACATGATTGTGGGTCCTCATCCTTCCCCTACCAAAGTCCACAATCAGTTCCTTGGTCTTACTGATGTTGAAAGCCAGGTTGTTGTGCTGGCACCATTTGGTCAGTCGGTCGATCTCACTTCTATACTCTGACTCGTCCCCATCTGTGATTCGTCCAACCACAGTGGTGTTGTCAAGCTACCCAAGTGGAATGTGATGTGTTGTTCCTCCAGTTTGCATGTACCAGAGAGCACCAGAGGTTAGGAATGAACCTGGGTCATTGGAGAAGTGTGACACAATGCAGGTGTCCCGCCATGCTGCCCTAACACTACCAGGTTCTGCTTACTCAGGAGCCATTTTGTATGAAAATGCTTACTTAATATTAGTGTGGTGGGAGGACTGGAATCTGGTGTTAGATCAATGGAAGCGTGTATTTTTATCCCATTAAATGAGCCCTGTTTCAAGAGAGAATAAGCCATTGTGCTAGCTCACTGCACCTCATTCAAAGGGGCATCTAAATCTCACTACAACAATTCTTAGCAATCACTTCCGGTATCCATTCCATCTTTCATTGCATTTCTTGAATAATAGTTATAGTGAAAAGGTTTCAAAACTACACCAGCTCACCTCACAATGGTTGCGAGAGTTGTGTTACTTGAGAAGGGATAAATATGAAATCGTCTTTTTGATTCTATCCTCTATCAACAGACAAGTGCATCGAGTAAAACACAAATTGCTGC
Source organism: Malacoraja senta (assembly GCA_038087875.1). Classification (NCBI taxonomy): domain Eukaryota; kingdom Metazoa; phylum Chordata; class Chondrichthyes; order Rajiformes; family Rajidae; genus Malacoraja; species Malacoraja senta. The sequence continues at coordinate 12,628,986 of CM075988.1, forward strand.
AGTAACTCAGGTAGTCAGGCGGCATCTGTGGAGATTGTGATTAGGTGAACTTTTGGTTTGGGACCAGTCTTCTGACATTGCAGTGGGAGAGAAAGCAGGACAAGAGGTGGGAGCAGAACAAAGTCTGGCAAGTGATAGGTGGATAGAGGTAAGGGGATAGACACAATATGTAACTCAGTAACTCAGCGAGACAGGCAGCATTTCTGGTTAGAAGGAATGGGTGATGTTTCATGTCGAGCCTTCTTCAGACAGGGGAGTGTCAGGGGAGAGGGAGTCACAGAGATATGGAAGGGTAAGGTGTGAAAATGAGACAGCAAAGGGGACGAAGCTCAAGCAAAATGTAGAATAGATCATTGTTAGCTAGGGGAAAAAAGCAACGAAGTAGACAAAGATAAAATTTAATCAGGAGGACAGTCAGGCTGGTCGGAGAACTAGTATGGGGGAGGGATGGAGAGGGAGGAAAGCACCGGTCAGTTCAAGTTAGAGAAGTCAATGTTCATACCACTGGTGTGTAAGCTGCCCAAGCGAAATATGAGGTGCTGTTCCTCCAATTTGCATTGGGCCTCACTCAGACAGTGGAGGAGGTCCAGGAGAAAAAGGTCAGTGTGGGTATGCGAGGGGGAGTTAAAGTGTTAGGGTAATGGGAGTTGTTTGGCATGGGCATTGACTGGACATTTGCTAGAGGTTAAAAGGGGACAAAAGGGTGTCAGATCAGGAGAGAAGAGGAATGAAATGCAAAGCCAGAGGGAGGGATTTAGGTGGAAGGAGCTGGTGGGTGAGGGGAAAGAGGATTGTATGGTGGGAGAAATGAATGTTGACCTGCCATACATCATTGGTTTGGCACGCATTTCCCAGTGCAGCACAATTTCGAGCTCGTCAACTATCAATTTGGCAATCGGTGCACCAACTCCATCCAAACCTCATCCTCCAACATTTATTGAGAAATTGGAAAAGACGAAGGACAATTTCACCCGCACTGCCATCTATCTGTGGTTGGTGTCCTACTTACACCACGTCATATAAAGCAATGTCCTGTACCTCACACAATCTCACTTAGAACCAGCAGGAATCAATTTGCACTTACTGGAGTTGTGGATGTGTGAAACTTAAAATTATATGGTGATCCACACTCTCCAGCGAGTGGCTGGCATTGTAACTTGCCACATGCTGATGTGGAGGTCAGTGTGATCTACCTTTCCTTATTGAGTTTGTATTCCTGCGTGAAAGTACTTGGTAATATGAGATGACTTGTAAATTCTGGAAAAAAATAATCGTTGATTGCAAATCTCATTATATTCCAAAACTGCTGCAAATGTGTTGCAAAAGGGCTTCTAAATGGATAACAAAGCAGTGTGCAAGTAGAAAATGTACATCGAGCCTATAATTATCATAATAAGGACATATCCTTTAGAGCAAATTACTTACAATGCTATACAATGATAATGACTTTTTGGTAAATTTGATAATAAAACTGCTTATGAATGCACGATGGCCCATTTATGATTCGCTGTTGATTGAAAAATTAAATTCACCAGTAATAATTGATGAAAATGGCTCCCTTTCCTTCCCAGCTGATTTAACTTTGTAATTTAATAATGTAAACATCATTTGTTTTATTATTTGATAAATTGTAATCAGATTTTATCTGCACATTCATTGTTTGAATGGTTGCTTCAATGTGATAAGGTGGTCAAACCCATTCAGGATTTGAAGAGTTGGCTCTTAACGCTACCACTGAGTACTCATTGCTCGCTGAGCCATTTGTGTCTCTGACGATGCTTTGATTCTTCTGTTCTCTTCTCCCATATTCCTTTCTTCTCTCTGGTTGTAAACTAGAGTAATGGAGTTATGCAGATCAAAACCAGGCACTTCACACCACTCTGCCCACTCTTATACCCATCAATCGCAATCCCATATATCCTGGTAAAGGCAAGAGCCTCCCATAGTGAATAGTGCAATTGGACACAAAGGGCTGACGTAACTCAATGGGTCAGGCAGCATCCATGGAGAACATGGCCAGGTAATGCTTCAAATCGGGACCCTTCTTCAGATTGAGAATAGCAACTTGTGTTTTGCAAAGTTGCTGTAAATGGCAACCTACGAGAATTGGTGCAACATTGTGGTGTTAAAATTGGGTGTGGATACGGTTAACAATAGTATAGGTGAGCTTTCTTGAGAAACTATCAGTGATGGATTGCTGGTGTCAAACTGTCATTGGATACATCCTTTAGAATGAAGATGATCTTAGGTTGTTTCAGGTAACACATAATTGCATTTTTGTGAAAACATGATGCATGTATTTTTTTGAATATGCCATCATTTCATGAGCTCACAAATACCTGCCACCACACTGCCTCCATCATGCCAGTATAATTGTCACTGCTTGATGGATGCTCAAACTTTAAGATGTTACAGGAATCAAGGGAGGAGATTGCTGGGTCCAACAGAACCTTTTAAATCTCCGCTGTTCAAAGCAAAGGCAACACATGACTGATGGACTGCACATATGGTTCCCAAATTCAAGAAATACAGCATGTTTAGGCCAATAATTATCGACGTGTGTGTCTAACGTCAGTGGTAGGGAAGTTGGTAGGAAGAAAATGAGGGAAAAGCTTAATCTGTACTTGGAAAGGCAGGGATTACTGAAAACCCGCCAACATGTTTGTTACATGAATATTCAGTCTGACTAAGTTGATTCATTTTTCTGAAGAGTTTACAATATATTGATGATGAGGGCAGCACAGTTGTTGGCATCTACTTGGACTTCAGTCAGCTCTTTAAAAAGTTGCCACAGGGGATCAGTGCTGAAACCCAGTTTGTTGCATAAAATGATTATTTGCAAATTAATGTTCAGTGGTATCATTAGTAAGTTTGCAGAAAATTCAAATATGTTGTTGATAGTGAGCAGAATATTTGTAAACTATTGATTGGTTGGTAAAATGGGCAGAGCATTGGCAGATAGAATTTAATCCTGATAATTTATAAGTAGAAGGCAGTCTGGGAGGACCAATAAGGCGAAGAGGTGCCAGGGTAGAACATGGTCATAGGAAATACTGAGGAGAAAAGATAAGTTGGTGTACAAGTCTAAGGCACCTTGAGGTGGCAGCAAAGATAGATAGTGACAAAGTCATATGGGCATTACTCAGGAGAAGAAATATAATTGCAGGGAGGACTTGATACAACTTTATAAAATATTGGATAGGCCATAGCTGGAACATTTTGCTTATTGCTCATTCCCACACTATAGGAAGAGCAGAAATGCACTGGAGATGGTGAAGGGGATATTCACTGGGATGTTGGCAGAGTGTTTCAGGTGAGAGGAAGGACTGGGTAAGCTGGAGCATTTGCTTTGGAACAGAGAAAGCTGTGATGGGACGATAGAGGTATACACATGTTTACGGGACCTGGGTAAGGAACCACGGCAGAGGTACCCAAAACAAGAGACCACATGTTTAGGATAAGGACCAGAGTGAATCTGAGGAAGAACTTTATTACCGAATCTGGAATACTCTGCCTGAGTGGATGACCCTAGCCAGGAACTTTCACAAATTTAGTGAGTATAATAAGTATATAGGGAAGCAATTGACTTACTAATGGATACAAAGCTAAAGACCAAGAGCTGGTAAATGGGACAGATAAGGACTTGATAGTTGGCATAGGCATCATAGATTGAAGAGTGCAGGAAAGAACTGCAGATGCTGGTTTTAATCGATGGTAGCCACAAAATGCAGGACAGTCAGCATCTCTGGAGAGAAGGAATGGGTGACGTTTCGGGTCAAGACCCTTCTGAAGTGCCTGGTTTGCTGCTCTGTGATTCTACAGTGACATTAATTTAAGTTTAATTAGGTATCGGGTGACAAGCTGATTTGATAATCACAATTGTTATATAGACAAACAAAATAAGCTCTATGCGGTGCAGGATTCTCTGAGAATGAACATTTTATTCTTTGAGGTAAAGAGCCAGTTTCAGGGCTATAGACTTGCAACAGCCTTGTAGAAAGGAAGACGTGAAGTGGAAAAAGACTGAGGTAGCAGGAGGGCTGTGGAGGTTAAGCATACCGAACCTCTGGCATATTTTTCTCAGATCTGACTTTTCAACATCAAATAAAATGTACAAATGGTTTTTAAAGAATGCTGCATTCTGTAAAATTGTATCCAGTTTCACATTTAGATGTTAAGAGCGAAAAGGGCATTACATTAACGGATGCCGAATTTTTCAAAAGCCAATTGTAATTGGCATTTGATGTTAAAAAGTCAGCTCTGGGGAATATCTGTCAGAGTTTCTGATCACTTCCCCTTCACAGCCTTTATTCACTTCTGCCACTTCAGTAGTTTTCTATTAAGCATCTTGTTTTAGCCAAATAAAACAGTACCAAGATGCTACAAAAGATCTGTGGAGATTTACCACAGCGAATATGAAAAGGGGATGATGAAAAGAAATTGCAGAGAATTGTGGACGCATCCCAGACCATCACGCAAACCAACAGCCCTTCCATTGACTTGATCTACACTTCATGCTGCCTCGGCAAGGCCACCAGCATGGTCATGGACAAGTCTCACCCCAGACACTCCCTCTTCACTATTCTCCCATCAGGCAAAAAGTACAGATGTGCGAAAACACATACCTTCGGATTCAGGGACAGCTTCTTCCCAACTATTATCAGATAACTGAATCATCATATCACCAACTATAGTGCAGTCCTGAACAATCATCTCCCTCATTGGAGACCCTCGGGCTATCTTTAATCGGACTTTGCCGGACTTTATCTTGCACTGATTGTTATTGTCATTTCATGTATCTGTATACTCTGTGGACGGCTCGATTGTAGTCATGTATAGTATTTCCACTGGCTGGATAGCACGCAACACAAGAAAACTTTTCACTGTACCTTGGTACATGTGACAATAAACCAAACTAAACAAAAAAAACTCCTTAGTCCTGACATCAATTATAGTAGTTAATAGTCTTCTCAGTTTTATCAAGCATGAGCCAATGAACAAATAAAGACCTTGATTTAAGATGTGGCTTTCATGAGCTCAGAACATTGTACGTATTGGATCATAACCTAGGAAGTACTTTTCAAATGTATTTACTGTGGTAGTGCAAGCAAATTTATATTGGACAATTTAAAAAATGTAAATTTTTAAATATGATTTTGAGATCAAATCTGGAAACTATTCAAAACCAGGGAAATTATTTTTCCTTTTACTTTTTGAAATTTGTCAACTTTACCTTTACTCTTATACCAAGAGTAAGCATAAATTCTCCAGAGTAATTTTTAATGTTGTTTGTAAGAAACGATTGAATAGATTGGTCATGTGCCATCTGAAGTTTAGAAAAGTGAGTTTATTTCAGTGAAAGGCCCGAGATGTCCTGCTGGAGTCAGGTATGGATGCAAAACATCTATTTCCCAGGAATAGTGATGTTCTCTTCTATACCTAATAAACATAAGAAGAATGCTTGGAACAAGATCACGGCTTAAGGACAGTCTTCATCAACCTGAATAAATGGGTTTGTGCTTGAGAAACTGTGGAAGGTGATGGAGAAATATGGTTGTCCCTCAAATGTCATCACTTCTGAGGATTTTGCAAAATCACATGACTGCTAGTGTTCTCCACATTGATTTGGAGATGATTCATTCATCAACTGAACTTGGGTGGAGTGAGAGTACTCTGGCAATCAATGTTAGTCCACCTTACCAGTGGTCAGCTTACTCTGTGTCAAAGGATGCTCTTTAGCTGAAATTATTATTAGGTACATGAAGGTATTGAGGACTGCAATCGTGTTTCTATCGCTTTCTAAACCCCCGTTTCCACTGTTTTTCAAACTGACCTCAAGTGTTAATTACTATTTCATGCTTGCAGTAACCTTGAATCTATGCAAGCTCCTGACCAAAGCCTTGCACAATTTGTTATGCAATTATACAAATTGTTGGGGGGCAACTCCGTGAGTCAGGCAGCAGGATCTGGGGGTGGTTTCAAGTTGGGGGAGAAAGCTGCAAAAGAGAGGTGGGGTTGGGATAAATGTTGGCGAGTGATGGGTGGATACAGGTTGGGGGGGGTTGGAGTTTGATTGTCAGATTATGAAATTAGCGACAAAGGCTAGAGATGAAAAGGAGACAAAAAGGTGTCAGGTGAGGAGAGGAGTGAAATGTAAAGCTGGAGGGAGGATAGTGGGTGGGGCAGTGGGAATAGGAAAGAGGGGAAATAGTGAAACAGGGGACTCAAGGGATATACAAAGGAGTAGAAAGGTCAGGGAATGGGAGATGGTTTAACCCGTCATTCAATATGACGAAGACCAAAATGTTTGACCAGACCCTAAAAATGACCATCCATCATTTTCCATTAAGGAGTAGACCTTGGAGAGAGTCAAGCACTTTCCTTATCTCGGGAACTACCCTTCCCTAACAACAAACATTGACTCAACACCAGTTCCACACTTGTAATATCTCCTTTTTGAAACTGCATTAGTGCAACTTCATTGGTAAACAATTAACGACAAAGAATTGGTTATGTTAGAGGGTTCAACTCCACTATCTCCACTGACCCTCATGAATAAGCATATTGGGCAAAAATACCTGGAGCTGTATCTTGAAAATGCTGTGCATTAGGTGGGAAGAGCATTGCACTAACATCTGTGTCCTTGCTAAGGCCGTTGCCATCAGAACTAAGACTCTACTCTGTGTGACTGTACAACTTCAGACTCCCAAAATGTTCTCAGCTGCATATGACCAGGTACCCTACAGCAAAGGGTACCCTGCACACACTGAAGATGTATCTCAAGAAGATAGAGGTACATCAGCAGGTTGGAAGACCTCCATCAAGTGCCAGTCTGCCTTGAAGAGAAATTCTTTGTTCTGGAAGATCAAAAGAGAACATTTTGAAAGCCATATACAAACCAGACAGTTAGCAGCAAGTTCTTTGAATGGATCTGGGGTGTCAGCATTGATTTATGGATCCATCTCAGGAGGCAATGGGGAACTATTGCAGATATCATCCTCAGATCAAAAGATTACCAGCAGAGGATTGTCAGGAAGAATCACACAACCTGAGAACAGTTTTCTTATTTTCTATGTACATTCTAAATAGTTGCTTGATTATTATGCAGATCATGCACACACATTCCAATTGAGTGGTAATTTGTTTCCAGCTTGCTGGCTTTCTCCATTTAAAAAAATATGTTTTTAATCACACCTCCTCACTAGAAATGTATACATTTATTAATAACAGATTTATGGTTTAGAGTGCACAAAGCACAAGGGAAATCTTCCCTCTGTTTCATATTAATATATATTTCCTTTTGCAAATTTTGTTTGTACATTTTTGATAACCAAATATAAGTTTGATAACCATTTGGTCCATCAGATCCACTCTGCCGTACAATCATGGCTGACCTATCTTTCCCTCTCCATCCCATTCTCCTGCCTTTTCCCCCATAACCCTTGACACCCATAAGGGCCTGTCCCACTTGGGCGTCATTTGCGCGTAATTTACGCGTCATCATTTACGCATCACAACGCACGACGCACGCGTTGTGCCGCGCACGTGATGCGCGCATGGAGCGCATTACGCACGCATGGTGCGTGGTGACATAGGCAGAAACGTGCGGTCCCAGGATTTTGGGTTATACAAAATCTTTGCGCGCCATCTGCGTGATGCGCAAATGACGCCCAAGTGGGACAGGCCCTTTACCAATAAAGAATCTGTATTTTACTCAAAAATCTTACTGTTTGACAACCAAAATTTTGGATTTTTACAATATATGTATTTTCAATGAACAGAAGATTCAAACACATTTGTCCTGCATTTTCTTTCTGATCAGTCTCACGTCTTTTTTTTTGCTATTCGTTGCCTGAGCTTTGATTATGATATTTTTCACCCACAATTCAAAAGATATGAAGCTTCTAAGTACCACAAGCAAAGAGATGACCTTGTACTTCAGTACCAGTTGGATTTCAGTGTTAATTTTAACCATTCTCTGAGCACATTTTCAATAAGTTTTTTTAATGTTAAGTCATTGGCTTTCCTATTGTGTTTATTGAAAACCACAGTGTTTAAATGTAATGCCGCATAGCACCCACTGCATTAGAGAAAATAATAGTTTTATTGAAATGATACCAGATATGAGAGACTTCAGTAACTTGATTGGAAAAACTGAGAGTGTTCACCTTGAAGCAGAATTTGTTAAAGGAGGATTTAATTGGAAAGTTCAAAACTGAGGAGCATTTTAATAGTTTACATGATGAAAAAGCTGTTTTCATTGGCATTGATAACCTGGGAATGCAAGTTGAGGTAATTGGCTAAACGCCTTGAGGGAAACTGCAGAGTTATATTCCCCATATAAATTTGATTGAGTCAGAATTTATAGAGCTATGATGCCTGGTGACAGGCCCTTCGGCCCAACTCGTATCTATTGACCAAGTCTCCTAATTAAGCCTGTCCCACTTGCCTGCATCTGGTCCATCTCCCTCCAAACCTTTCTTATCCATATACTTTGTCTTTTAAATGTCATAATTGTAGCTGCCACTACCACTTCGTCTGGCAGCTTGTTACATATATGTACCACCATCTTTGTGAAAAATATTGACACTTGGATTATTTTTAAATCTTTCTTCTCTCACCTTAAAACAATGCCCTATCGTTTAGGAATTTTTGCATGTTTTATTTTGTCTATATTTTTTCCTGAGTAAAGTTTTTTTTAAATAAAAAAATCACATTACCTCACTGCTTGATAAATGGCAGTTGTAGAATTAGAAGTACCTTGAAGATTATATTATAATGGGGAAAATATGCAGGGAAACTGGGTAAGAATATGACAGTGGGAGTATTTCATTAGCTTCTTCAAGGAATATGAGCAAGATGCGCAAATAGCTATTTTTACACTGAGTTTTCATTATTCAATGATAAAGGGGGAATTGTATACATAGTTGTCATTCTTTCTTTAGATCAAAAAGCAATTCTTTCAGAAAGGTTTAAGGTCATCAAGTATTTTTCTTTCTATTGTTTTTAATTGGATGCTAATTGCCATCACCAGAGAGTTTTTTTTAATTCTACTTGGGAGTTGCTTCTAATTATGGCTTCATCACCTGTTTCACGAGTCTCTTTGAAAGCACCTTTTAAAAAATGCTGTGTAACTCAATGTTTGTTTGTTTTACTCAACTTTGGAAAATTAAGTTAATCTGTTACAAACTAGTTGGATAGAAAATGGTACCACATAAATGTTGATAGTCTCGACTCATGTTATCGTAATGAGTGTTCAGTGGATTGCTAATCCCAAATGCTGTTTGGTAGGGTGGGAGGATTAGTAAACAATTTCTTATCTCGCATGTCTCATGTGACAAAATAGTTTTAATGTTAATAATATGGCAACAGGGTGTACGTGGACCAAAAAGAGAAAGGCCCAAATATTTTCGTAAGGCATCTTTTCCCAATAAATTCTGGAACATTGTTCAAAGGAGATGTGTGCTGCTACTTATTTAACAGAGGGTGGTGAGTGCCGAGATCGCGCTGCCAGGGTTGGTTTAAGTGACTTTGGAATAGGCGTATGGGGATGCCGGGAAGGGAGTGATGTAGATTATGCAGGTAGATCAGAGATGGGGCAGATGTGGCAAAATTTGAAGAAGGGTTCCGACCTGATTTGTCACCTACTTATTTTCTCCAGAGATGCTATCTGACCCACTGACTTACTCCAGCATTTTGTGTCTATTCCCGATAGTCTTGGCTTCATGTTTGCAATAGACATTGTGGGCCGGAGGACCTATTCTTGTGCTGTAATGTTCTTTTTCACTGCCTGATAAGATGGCAGTTGCAGAATTAGAAGTAATTTCTAAGTTTTAGAAGTTAGAAGTTCTAAGATATTTGAACTTCTAGATATTATTATTGCACATCAATAATGTTCTCATATTTGTGAGTGATTTTGCTTGTTTTACTCTTTAGTTTTGCATTTGTTTGACTGAGTTGCCATTGCATGGATGCAAGTACTGGCATGTTGTTGATGTTGGATTTTGCATGGTTCCAACAAACCCTTATTTGCAATTAATTACAAAGGTTTTTAATGAATCAAAAAACATGCCAACTATTTTTTTTCTATCAGCTCTGCTTGAATTTACAAAGTAATGAGCAAATGGGATAGAAAAAAACCTTTGGATTTTAGGAGCTTCAGTAATAGGTTTACGTAGTATTAACATTTACAGAGTGTGTCATCCTAATCGTCACCCAGCCATATAATCAATGAGCCAGAAATGCGGGTCGTTTTTGCATTTGAGTTTGGATTATGTCGGTGCTGCTTTAATGGATACAAAATAAATGTTTTTAATCTCCATGTAGTCAAGTGAGTCAATAAAACACTTAATCTGTACCAATATTATAAAAAGCCAAAATCATTTTTATATAGTTACCTTTTTTTTTTCCATGGCCTGACCCTTAAAACAAATATTTTTTAGTAGTAAATGATACAATTTTCTTTTCAGTCTCATAGAGTCATTGACGATAAGTGTCAGACAGCATGGAAACAGGCCCTTTTGACCAACGTTCATCTTATATGAGTAGAATTGGGCCATTCAGCTCATCGAGTCTACACCACCAATCAATCATGGCTGATCTATCCTTCCCTCTCAACCCCATTCTTCTGCGTTCTCCCCATAACCTTTTACACCTTTACTAATCAAGAAGTTTACGCCGACCAAGATGTCCCCCCAAGCTAGTCCCATTTGTCATATCCCTCTCGTCTATTTCTAAGGTAGACACAAAATGCTGGAGTAACTCAACGGGCCAGGCAGCATCTCTGGAGAGAAGGAATGGGTGACGTTTTGGGTGGAGACCCTCCTTCCCACTGAAAAAATTCAGCAACATCCTCTCTCACTGTGATTCATCCTTCCCTCTGACTATTTCTATCCATCTATCTGATCAAATGTCTTTTAAATTATGTTGTTATATCTCCCTCAACTATTTCCTCTGGCAGTTCAATTCATATGCCTACTACTGTCTGAGTGAAACATTTGCTTTCATGTTCCTATTAATATTTCCCCTCTCACATTATACCTAAGCCCTCCAATTCTAGATTCCCCTGTCCTGGGAAAATGACTAGATGCATTCACCCTGTCTATTCCCCTCATGATTTTATACACCTCTATAAGATCACCCCTTGGTCTCCTGCATTTCAAAGAATTCCAAGGAAATCCTAGTCTGTCCAATCTCTCTTTGTAGCTCAGGCAATGTGTCCTGGCAACATCCTTGTAAATCTTCTCTGCACTCTTTCCAGCTTGATAATACCTTTTCTGGTATAAGAAGAGCAGGGTGATTAAAACTGAATGCATATTCAAAGTGTGGCTTCACCAATGTCTTACACAACTATAACATAATGTTCCAACTTCTGTACTCAATTCCTGACTAGTGAAGGCCACCCTGCCAAAAATCCCTCTTCACCACTCTGTGTACCTGCAATCCGCGAGGCACACCGTAAGTTAGGAAACAGGCAGTGGAGTTTTGGTTGACCTTAAGTTTGCAGAACATGGATAGTGGATACAAATGTTTTGGAATAGTTGTGTTTAGAGGGAACAAAGTCATGAAATTAAATTAATGAAGTGCTTTTCCTGCAATGACCCCTAGCTCAGAGTTTCACAAAGGCAAAGGATAGTTATTTTAACAGTCTGAAGAAGGGACCGACCCAAAACGTCGCTATATTCTGTTCTGTTCTGTTTATATTTCTACAAATATTTCATTGCCGAACCAAAGGAAGCATCGAGAACAAATTGGTAAAATTTATTCAGCGACTGTGCTGTTGAATGCAATAACCGAGCACCTTTTATCCGCAATATCAACAAAAAGTACTTTTGAGACAAGTGTAACTCTTGTAAAACTGCATTTACAACAGTGGTGATGTTTTTTATACAAAGTTTTCCACTGTAACCAGCAGAAGGTAAGCAGTAGCATTTGACCTGACTTTTAGTGCCATCGTTTGTAAGTCAGCAAAGTGTAACTTCTACACCAAACATAACATCAAAATGCAATCCTAAATACAGTTCCTGTGTTGTGTCATTTTATTGCTGAGCCGTTTGTCCTGCAGTAATTGTGCCCATTAGATTCACCTACATTAATTTTACCTTTGCTCTCTTCTATTCTGAACCCATATCCATGAACGAAAAAGGTCCTTGACCCGAGAAATGTCCACTGGTTGCAAGCCCTTGTCAACAAAATAGTTTCATTCTCTTTCTGATTTGAGAGCACCATTGTTAGGTCAGATGGGAACTGTCAGTGTTTGGTCTATTAAATGACCACAATTCTGGGACTTCCAGACAATTGGTCATCATGCCCAATAACGGCAAACACTACATCTGCCATACTCCATCTGGAGACCAGAGAGCTCCTCTCACCCACAATCCATTTGTTTACATCTATTCTCCTGGACCTTATGTTAGGTTTAACAGGATCAGAGACCACAATGGGCACTGGAGGGCAGCAGATTAGGTGACAAAGGGAAAGGAAGTTCATCTTTCAAAGATGGACACAAAACACTGGAGTAACTCAGTGGGTTAGGCAACATCTCTGGAGAAAATGGGTAGATGAAAATGGACCTGAGGTCCTTCAGACCTGAAGAATTGGCCTGACCCGAAACATCACCTATCTCCAGAGATTTTATCCAGGGATGCTGCCTTTTCAACTATGGACGCTTACATATTGTGAATGAATCAATTAAAAGTTTAGTTTAGTTTAGCGATACAGCACGGAAACAGGCCCTTCGGCCCACCAGTCCTACGCACTAAGGACAATTTACAAATTTTACCAAAGCCAATTAACCTACAAAACTTGCACGTCTTTGAAGTGGGGGAGGAAACTGGCGCACCCTGAGAAAGCCCACAAGGAGAACGTACAAACACCCTTGGTCTGGATCAAACCCGGGTCACTGGCCCTTTAAGGCAGCAATTCTACCGCTTAACCACTCTGCCGTCCTTGCGACGAGAGTTTTTCTCATTAAAAAGGTCAACGGCTTGTAGTGATTTTTTAGTCATAACCTCATCTATCTCCTGAATGCTAGCCTGCTCTTCCGTGGGCACGAGCATTTATAGTGACAGAGAGAATGTTGGCATCTTTCTGTCGATGCTTATCTCATTAAAGTGAGGATGTCTAGGTATAGAGGGTGATCAGTCCAGAAACCTATTTAGATATAGGCAATAAAAATGAACATTGCTCTTGGTATATTGGATCTGTTTACAGATCACGGTGTTCACCTTACTAAGGTAAAATTTGGATTGCGAGTGGCAGAGTGAGTTCTCTCCGGAACTTCAAGGAAGCCTTATTAAGACCTAATAATGGCTGCCTGTTTTCATTAATTCCCTGAGAACCATACTGATTTGCAAAAAGTCAATAGAACAAATCTCACCGACTGCACTTTCAATTACTCAGTCCCAGCAATTCTGCTGAGGACAAACATCATAAAACAGAACAGGTTTAGGCTGCTTTAAGTGGATTTATTCACTAAGTCTGTGAACTGATTGTCTCATCCTCTTTCATTCAAGTTGAAGACTGCTGACAGTCACCACTAATCCTCAGGAGTTAATGGTTTACAGGATTGCCAATTCAAGAGAAATTAAAAGTAGAGTTAGGTTTCCAACTGCGATGCCAGCAATACGTGATCATGTTTTGAATAATTTTCCACACTTTGATTTCCAATCATTTTCCTCGTCAATAATCTCCTTCTCTATCCTCTTTATCCCCCCCCTCCCCCCCCCTCTTTAACTTGATAAATTTTCCCACCCGAAACATTTCTTCAGCTACCTTCCCTCATGCCATCTCAGGCTCTACCCCAACTGGCACAAGTGTGCTCCTTTCCTCTGTGTTACCTTTGGTAAATCTGCTCTCGCCCAATCCAGTACCCTTCCTGGCCGACTTAAAACAAACTAGCAATCCACTCATATCACCCAATGATTTGTTCTTGTTTTCCCAGTCTTTTCCTCAGCACAGGTGATTAAGCAGTTGTTGACAAACTTCATATAACTGCCCAAAGTGATTTCCCACTTGTTCACAGCTCAGAAACACATGGATTGCCCTGGTGCTGACAGGAACCTGGTTCATGAATGATTATTTTTCATTGTTATGGCCACCCTGTTCGTTTGGATCCAATCATTGCTGCCTTAATTTAACCCCTTTGATAAGTCCTGCAGATTCTCCTGTCAATTCCCTTCCTTTGATCCAATCATCTTGTTTTATATCGCTTCAACCTCACTCAAAATTTATGACCAAGTAAATGCATATCCTGATTAATTTCACTAGTATCCTTCTCGATGCCTGCACTTGCCCTCCATTATACACTTGCACAGCAGGGAAGCAGGTCATTCAGCCCACTGTGTGTGCACCAACCAATAATACTATACTGGCTCAATTTTGTTTATCCTGCTGACATTCCATCAACCCCCCCCCCTACCCCCACCCAGGTTCTGTCGCCAGACGTGAATCTCAGAGAAATTCTTAGTGACTAATTAACCAACTTCTAACTTTTTTTGCACAAAGGATGGCAGGTGCATGGAACGAGCTGCCGGAGGAGGTGATTGAGGCAGGTACTATCACAACATTTAGACAGATACATGGGCAGGATAAGTTTAGAGGATTTGGGCCAAACGCAGACAAATGGGATTAGTGTAGACATGTTCGGCTGAGGCCTGTTTCCACGCTATATGGCTCTCTGACTATGACAATGACTCTTCTACTCATTCATCTTTAGCAGGTGGGAAGAAACCAGAGTTTCTGGGGTCACCAAATAGTTGCTGGGAAGCAAATTCAACACAGACAGCGCCAGGGGTCAAGATTGAACCCAGTTTGCTGGAGGCTGTGAGGCAGCAACCCTACCAGCGACATCACTGTGGAGTATTTATGTCCCACTCATAAACACTTCCTCAAACCATTTGCTTTTCCATGTCTCACTTCCATATGTACATGTTGCTCAAGCACAATACCAGGTATTCAACTACCCATCTGGATATTCTAGCCTGTTGGCATTAGAAGAGTCATAAATCTTACAAAAGTGAAACAGGCCCTTCAGACCCACATGTCCATACTCTAATCCTCGTCCATCTACACTACTCCTGTAACCCAGTCATTAATTTTCCTGCCACATCCCCTTCCTGTTCATAACGTTTACCAATGATCTAATGATGTTGATCCACTTCAACCTAGACAGATGTCTTTTCTTGCCCACAGTATACACAAATGCATCAAAGCTGTGAACAATGCTCTCTGTATTTTGTGACATATCACTCTCATTCTTGCCCTCATCAACCTCTCTGCTGGATGTGTGAGAGGTGTCTATGTCAACCTACACCCATTGGCTTTCAAGTGTCACCAATAGCTCAAGTTGGGGAGAAAGCAGGAACGCGGGACTGATTTTGGATGATCAGCCACGATCATATTGAATGGCGCTGCTGACTCGAGGGGCCAAATGACCGACTCCTGCACCTATTTTCCATGTTTCCATGTTTCTAAATGGCAGCTGTTGTGTCAAAACATTCTGAGTTTTGAGACATGAGGCCAACAGGTTATGCAGATGAAAATAGTACGACACAGGTGGATGTATTGCCTTTGAGACACGGTGTATAAACACCACAGTGTCTGTACTCTTCGGTCGATGTGAAAGATCCCATGACAATACTGTGAAGAGAAATATTCCATTGTCCTGCAAACATTTAACCTAATTTAGTTGGTCTAATGAATTCAGGGTTAAGCCATTGTCATAGGTAAATACGTTTTTGCAATATTTCAACGGTTAGCACCTCCACAAAAGCTATCTAGCTGAAACATACAAGATTTCATGAACCAATTTTCTTATTAATTAATCTGAACATCAGAATATTATTCTTTGAATGAAAATTATGTTTGTTTTAATTTTTATTTTATTATTTCTTAGGCATTGCATTCAAAAGGGCTGTACTTTTTTCTTAGTCATTAAAATATGTAAAATGCCAACCAATTTCATTTTCCACTCTGCATATATTACTCACACTTATTAGGCTTGCCTTTAATGAAATCCATGCTGATGAAACCAAGCAATAGACTTTCTTTGGAAATTAGTACCTTAAAGGTGCTGTTGGTATTACCTTCAAAATTCATGCCACAAAACAGCAGAATCTGCTGTAATTACTGTAATTTATAATATTTGATACTTAAACCTATTATTTGATAATTTATCTGTGCCTTATCATGAGATCAGTGAGATAGGCTTTATATTTCCACATACTTTTGAAAAAAAAAGTGCATTATTACAGGTTAAGTTATATTTTATTCCTCAAGTGAAATATGTGCATCATTTTTGGAATATTATCCAGCTGCTGTCAAATGTATTAATCTGCACAATGATGAAGTAAACAAAATAATTGGAATGAAACTCAAGGATCTGCAACCACTGAAGACTGAAATAAAATGCTGGACGCACTCAGCAAGTCAGACAACATGCAAGGAAAGAGAATCAGAATCACTGAATCAACGCAAAGACCCATTGTATGCGGAAGTGTATTTGACTTGAAACATTACCTCTGTTTCTCTTTCAACATAACTTGAAAGTTAGGATTGATTCCATATTGCAAGCAGATAGACACACCACAGCTAACAGATTAAACCCACCTACAAATGTCTTCTATTAAAACCAGAAGCAGGATCTGCCCTTATGAATTGGTTCAATTGGTGTGAGTATTAGTGATAATGTGTCTGCTTTGCAGAAGCAGTTCCCATAATAGATAGAGATATAAACATTTATAATTGAGATAAGACTGAATTTTGCAAAGAAAATACAGATGATATTATTGAATATCTTCTTGTAAACATTGTGGTCATGACATGTAACATGAACTCAGCAGAAGGGAGAATGTTGATGGGCACAAGTGGCCATTGGGCCACTGACCACTTATGCCTACCGCACCATCCTTTCTCCATGTCTCCAGTAATCAATGGTATATTGGCCTTTATAGCAAGGGTTATTTGAATGCAAGAAACATATATTATTCCAATTATATGGAGGCCTGGTGAGATTGCCTCTGGAATATTATGTTCAGGCAGAGTCTCCTTACCTCCTTGAAGATGTGGAAGTGGAAGAAATTCACCAAATTAATGGAAGAGATAGGAAGAGATATTATGGCTTGTACTCTTTTTTGTATTCAAGAGAGAGTTAGATAGAGCTCTTAGGGCTAACAGAATCAAGGGATATGGGGAGAAAGCAGGAACGGGGTACTGATTTTGGATGATCAGCCATGATCATATTGAATGGCGGTGCTGGCTCGAAGGGCCAAATGGCCTACCCCTTCACCTATTTTCTATGTTTCTCTTTGGAAGTGATCTTATTAAAACATACAAACTAATTTATGGAGCTGACAGGAGAAATTCAAAGTTGATGTTTCCCCTGGCTGGGGTGCCTAAAATAAATGGTGAGACAGAGTTATAGAGTCACATCCCATGGAGACAGGCCCTTCAGCTCACCAGGTCCATACCCATTCTACACTCTTCCCATTTACCCACATTAAGTCCTTTGCCTTTCATGGCTTGGTGATTCAAGTTTTTAGGTCAAAACCGAGAAGAAATGTCTCCATCCAGAGTTTGGTGAATGAACAGTGTTCTCCAGCCATTGAGACCTGTGAAGATTAAATTGCTGAGTAAAGTCTAGAGAGAGGTTGATATAATTTTAGATATTAAGGTAAATAATTAATGTTGGGATCGTGAAGGGAAGTGGCAATGTATTCAGCCATGATTTTATTGTTGGCTAAGGAGATGCAAAGAACCAAGTGGCCCACGTATAGCATGTAGGGGTCAAAGGGTGATGTGCCATGGAAATAGACCATTTGGCCCATCACATCCACACTGACCTCTGGACACCCATTCATTTTAATCGATCTTCCACCCCTTGTCCTGTAGCCTTCAATGCCTACAAGATTCAAATGCTCACATGGACACTTCAGCAGAAACAAATTATGAGTTTCTTTACTTTAGAGATACAGCGCAGAAACAGGTCCTTCAGCCCACCGACTCCACGCTGACCAGCGATCACCCCATACACTAGCGCTATCTGACACCCTAGGGACAATTTACATTTTTTTACCAAAGTCAATTAACCTACAAACCTGTTTGTCTTTGGACCACCCGGAGAAAACCCAGCTAGTCACGGGGACAATGAACAAACTCCGTGCAGACAGCACCCGTAGTCAGGATCGAACCCGGGTCTCTGGCGCTGTTAGGCAGCAAATCTACTGCTGCGGCACTGTTCTAACCACTTTTCTGCTTTAACCCTGTATCCCTTCATTTTCTTAAGATCAAAGAGCCCATCAGTCCAGGGACCGAGTGTGGGGTCAGATAGATGATCATCTGACCTCCAGTGCATTCCTCACTTCCATACTTCATCGCACAAGCACAGGTCTAGGACCTGCTGGTGTTCACATTGCAACTCACAATTTTTATATTTTCTGCAGTCGGCAACCTGCCAACTGTGCAATCCAGCTGAATACTTCAGGTCGATGGTCTCTCATCAGAAGACTGAATTTTCAATGATATCTCTATTGCATCTTCAAACTTCCTCAAAGCAAATTAATTACTTCATGTTAAAATCTTGTTTTCAGACAACACTGCGGCCAATTTGTGGATAACTAAGGATGATGACACCAAGCAACCAATGAATCAGTCGGTTCCTGGGCTGGCGGTAGAGAAAGAAATGATGCCCTGGAGTTGGGACAAAACTCTCCTGCTGTTCGCTGAGTGACTTGATGACTAAAAAGATGTTTTGTTTACAGTTTCAATAGAAAGGTAGCAAACATCTCAAGGTAAATCATTCCTGAGCACTGCAGTGAGTTGTCAATGTTGGGTGATGTGTTCACACCCTGGACTGGAACTGAACACTGATTAATAGGCAAGACTGTGACCAAATGTGTCACACTGACATAATGAATATACATTGGAATTCAATGCAGACTGCCTTGGTAATCTCTCCATCATGTCAGCCTTGCAGTTAGCTAAGAGACCTGTGTGTCCCAAACCTCTTCAACATCTTTGAACAGGGAGTATGACGATGCAATAGAGATATCATTGAAAACTCAGTCTTCTGATGAGAGATCATTGTGTGCATATTTATTTTCTCACTAACCACGATTTCACTTACCAGTCCGCATTGTTTCTTCCTTTAATTCAATTTTCTTGACTGTTACCGGTTCATAGCACCAGGCAGTGCATTGGAGACAATTTCTGTTTATTTTTCTCTGAGACGTGTTTGTTGCATTGATTTATCATTCATGGCTATGGACTGTTTTATTCTGGATATTTCTGGCATGAATTGCTTGGTGTTTACTTTTGGTTCCGTTTATGAGGTCCATGAGGTTAGTTTTTAATTAGCCGAATCAAGCTGGCAATTGTATGTGTTTGCATAAGACTTGGCAAAGTATTTAGAGCCATTCATTTCAGTTGGGATTCAGGCTCAACAAATTAAATACGTGAAGGTAAAATTAGGTTGGTTACTTTATTCCATCTTTTTTTCCAGCTGTGTTATAATTATTAACTGGAAGATTTCTAACGGCAGCTGTTGGATTGGTTGAGTCTGTGTTCCTAAAGAGAGAGGCTGGTGTTTGGAATGAGCTGCCAAGGGAGGGAGGTGAGGCCGGTACAATGACAACATTTAAAAGATATTTGGGCAGGTGCATAGATAGGAAAGGTTTAGAGGGGTATGGGCCAAAAGGGGGAAGGTGGGACTAGCGTTGATGGGGCACCTTGGTTGGCAGGGGCATGTTCGGTCGAAGGGCCTGTTACTGCGCTGTACAACTCTATTTTTTATTTTTTATAATAACTTCATTAGTTATCAAAGATCCAAAACTGCATCAAACCCTTGGCTGTTTTGACTGGATATAAGGCTCCATCCATTCCTATCCCCTGTCCATGAGCTCAGGCTGTACTGGCGGCACCTTGAGGTTTCAGCAGCACACATGCTGCAACCACAGGCAAAGATATCTCAGCTCACCAGCCCCCACAAAGACCTTAACGACACACTGCCCTCACAAGAACTGGCAGAGCAATGACTCTGCCAAGCTAGTTGGCTGGTGGGTGAAATATGTGTGTGGTATGTTGATGGAACAAGGAGGGGAAGGGGTGGAAATGGGTGTGGGGTGGCTGAATGGTGGCTCTTTGAAAGGGGAAAAATTGGAGGATCGGAGATGGGTCGGAAGAGAGAGTGAGGAGTGGGGGCGATGGGGTACACAGGAGGTAAGGGTTACCTAACATTGCAAAATTCAATCTTCATGCCCCTGGGCAGTAGACATCCCAAGAGGTTTATGAGGTATTGTTCCTCTAGTTCGTGATGGACCTCACCGTGGCAGTGGAGAAGTCTGAGGGCAAGCAGGTCAGTGTGGGAAAAGGAAGGGAAGTTGAAATGGCATGTAACTGAGAGCTCAAGATGGCTATTACAGATAGAGCACAGAAGCTTTGCAAATGTGTCGCCTTGTCTCAGCTTGGTCTCACTGATGTAAAGGAGGCTATCACAGGAGCACTAAATACAGTCGACAAGGTTGGAGCAGGTGCACCTGAGCCTTTGCCACACCTGGAAGGACTATTTAGGTGGTGGTGAGATGATAGTGAGAGGAGATCTGACAAAACATGACATATGCTAATTGCCTGGTTCAATGCTGATGGTGTACAGTGGACTCGACAACAATGCCTTCTGCATAAGACGATGAATCGAGACCTCGTATGTTCTCTCAAGTAAACGTAAAAGTATAAACAAATCCAATCTTTTTTTAAAAAGGCAAAGGGGTTATTTGGGCCAATACTTGTCCCTCACACAATATCACTGTCAGATTATCTGGGCTTCATCACATTCATCTTTGTGCAAGTTGTGCGGATTTCAGGGGTTATAGGGAGAAGGCAGGAGAATGAGGCTGAGAGGAAAAGATAGATCAGCCATGATTGAATGGTGGAGTAGACTTGATGGGAATGGCCTAATTCTGCTCTTATCACTTATGAACTTATCAAGTTTGTTGAGTGCAAATGGGCTGCCTCATTTGCCATGTTACAGGTTTGGCGAGACTACAAAAACATTTCCTTAGCTGTCAAGAGCTTTGGAATAACTTGAAAGAGTAAAAGTTGCAATAGGAAAGCAGGTCTATTTAAATCTTACAATTTCCACTAACCTTCTTCTATCGTGTCCATCTTCCATGTTTCAAATGTTGACATCGCTGTCATTGTCCGTCCTGAAAGGGACGCAAGCTTCTGGCGACAATCAGTGGGAGCCATCATTTGTTGCAATAGATGATGGTGGTACCAGAATTAGCTCAGGATACTTCCAGTTTCCAGCCCCGCGACGTGGACGTTTCTGCTATAGGGCCTCCACTGACCTAATATCATGTTTTATCTGCTCTGCTGATAAGAGCTAGCCTGTGATCCAAAATCACAAGATGCATCTACTTCAAGTGATCGACACCTACATAAAATGTTAAAGGTCTTGCATACCATCTTAATACGAACCCCATGCTTTAAAAATCAGAAGAAAGATAAATGCATTGAAATGGTCTGAATCTTCCCTGAATCACCTTGAGCAACAGCAGAGAAGATATTTAATATTACAGAAAAGTTGTTTAAGTTCTTATCCTTTTGCAAAGTTTCTCAAATTATACAGGGAACAAATTAACACAATTTTCTCTTTTATTCCATCACCGGCATTTTATGTCAATTAACTTTCAGAAGGTTAGCAGCAATTTGCCTACTTAAAATTCCAGAACTAAATTAATTGAGTTGTTAACTCTTTTAACTTCATTCACACTGCAAGTCTTGACTGTCCATTTTGGCCTCTGTGGGTTAATGTGCATGTTATTGCTTGGCCAAGATCCACCACAATAATCAACCGACCTTGTCAATTTCATTCTGTAATTCATGATTTGTAAGATCACATCACATGCGATACTTGTAAGTTTAACTCATTTTAGACTGCTTTAATTCAACATATTTTGTCAAAATCCAACAAAAAAATCTGCAAGAATTGAATTTGAATGTTTTAGATCTGGAAAAAAAATAAAACAAAAACACACTTAAAAGGTAAATTAATGAATCATAAAGCAAAAAAATCTACTTCATCACAGTCA
The DNA here is from genome assembly GCA_038087875.1 of Malacoraja senta. NCBI lineage: Eukaryota > Metazoa > Chordata > Chondrichthyes > Rajiformes > Rajidae > Malacoraja > Malacoraja senta. The sequence goes on from CM075988.1 coordinate 12,651,071, forward strand.
GTCTTGAGGTGTACAAAGTCAGGTAATTCTCACATGTTACCATATGTCATAAAAAATAAGGCACTTTGACAAAATAAATATATAGTTTAATTTAGTTTAGTTTAGAGATACAGCGTGGAAACAGGCCCTTCAGCCCACCAAATCTGCACCGACCAGTGATCTCTGCGCACACTTGGGACAATTATTACACTATCCGACACACACTTGGGACAATTATTACATTTACTGTATACCAAGCCAATTAGCCTACAAGCCTGTACGTCTTTGGAGTGTGGGAGGAAACCGAAGATCACGGGGAAAATGTGCAAACTCCGGACAGAAAATCAATCAATCAATCAGTTTTATTCATCACATGCACATATAAATGCAGTGAAATGAATTTGCCAGCAGCGGTACAATCAAAAAAGGACACATAATACACAATAAAATGTAACACAAACATCTACCACAGCATTCTTCACTGTGGTGGAAGGCACAAAGTACAGTCAGTCCTCCTCCATTGTTCACCTGTGGTCGGGACCATAAACCATGATATTAGGTCAGTGGAGGCCCCATAGCAGGACCTGTAATTGCTGATAATTTCAATTAAAGTGTAATTTAGGACTCATGGTGAAAATTGATTTGATTTTGTTTTTATCATTTTTATCTTTAAAATATCTGGAAGGAATATAATTGAATTCCTTAATTCCTAATGCTTTTTCTCATTGACACTGTAATGCTTCAGATTCGCTACCTTTCCATTCTATTATTGTGGTATGAGTTCTGTGGTCACAGCTATAAGATGTGGCAGGAAATGCATGTTGACACTGTTGCTCAGTACATCTTAGTTTCTGGGGTGTGCAGAGATTAAATAAGCTTTATACGCACAAGCACTCAGTTCGATGGTAATATTAGTTATCATTCAGCACTAACATATTACTTTACACAAACAGTCCTTCAGTAAATGTTGTGGGTGAAATACAATGAAAAGTAAAATGGCCTCTATGTTTAAATGTATATGGAGTAGATGGCTTGCAAGGGTGAAGGGAATGGAATCTGCCACTCATCATTCTTGTAGCTGACAGTAGCTTTATTTGTTAAAAGTAAATAACTGTGTATGGTCACAATATTATATTTCAGAGAAAATGAGCTAATGTAGAGACCACAGATCTCTCTCTGCAAAGTGCTTCTGGATAATATAAAAACCTGTTCTTTAAACACATTTGCTATTAATACAAAAGGGTAAATTGATTTTGTGAGTAAGTAGCAATAGTGTTCCTGCTACTTATTCCTTTCTCTGGCATTTTTCATTCAGAAGAGTATTCCAAGTGAAGTCAATCTCGCTGCATGAAGTAAACAAACATAGCTTTTAAAAAAATAATTGGTTAAAGTCTAGGTCTATCATAAGATCATAAGTCCTTGGGCACAATTAGGATATTCTTCCCATTGAGTCTGCTCCATCATGGCTGATCACATTTTTCCATTTTTCCCATTCTCCTGACTTCTCCCCATAACTGTTGATGCCCTTACTATTCCAGAACCTATCAAACTCCGCTTTAAAAATATCCAATGACGGCCTCCACAGCCACCTGTGGCAATGAATTCCAGCTCCTGTACATAAAATTTCAAGATTTTTTTTTCAGACAGTTTTTCTGCAACAAATTGATATCTTTATGAATTAGGAGCTGAAGCCTTAAATATTGTTGCTCAGTTCAGCTTAATGGTTATATTTGCAAAATGATAAATATGTAAAGTTATCTCTATCGAGATAAGTGACCCTTTAAGTTTAGTTTAGTTTTGAGATACAGCATGGAAACAGGCCCTTCGGCCCACCGAGTCCACAGCAACCAACGATCATCCGTACACTAGTTCTATCCTACACACTGGGGACAATTTACAGAAGGCAATTATTACAACCTGCACGTCTTTGGAATTTGGGTGGAAACCAGAGCACCCGGAGAAAACCCATGTGAACATACAAACTCCGTACAGACAACACCCATAGTCAGGATCAAACCCAGGTCTCTGGTGCTGTAAGGCAGCAACTCAAGCGCTGCACCACCGTGCTGCCCCTGCTTAGGCGCCCATCCAGTGACAATCTTTTTGTAAGTTTAAAGTTTGCTGTATTTTCTTTATTGCGCAGAAAACCATAGCTGGCAAAACAAGTCAAAACTTACCTCATCATATTTACATTGTTTTTTTTTACTGATTTCAATGAATTCTATCATTTTCTGGTGAAGGATCCATGACTGAAACGTTAATTCTGTTTCTCGTCCCGCAGATGCTGCCTGACTTATTTAGTGTTTCCAGATTTTCAGTTTTTATTTCAGATCTACAATGTGCAGATTTGTTTTTGATTTCCACTTTATAAGACTCAAATAGTTTTTAAAAAACTGGTGAATGGTCCTTGGAGACCAAGGTTCTTCCCCTCCAAAAGCATCAAAAGAAAATTGGTCTTCAACCTTGATTTAACTCTCAACATTTGGCAGTACTTATCCTTATTTCACCCTTCATACAGTAAAAAAAAAGTTGAAAAGTATAATGTTGAATTAATCAACATACTCTGTGATTTTATTTCCCCGATGTCTGGTAAATGTACTTTGGAATTGGTATTTCTAGATTACATTCATCCTACTGCAGTTTACAGATGTGCATTGAGAATGAGCATAAACCTTGGATTTGATTTCAAAGGGTATGAACAGATAAGATTTATTGACCAGCCTTGGGTCTATTACTTTGATAAGCAGTCTGTCATTGTGCAATGATATATTTAGCTCAAATCCTGTTGAAAATATGCAGCAGGTTATTTCCCACTAAATTATTTATCATACCATCTACAATTTATCTGTTATCATTATTTAAAGTGTACAGAGTACCATTCACCCTGCCAATAACGTCACAAGTAGGATCGCAATTAAGATACTCTGTCAATAAATTTCCTGGCCATGCATAAATATTAGTGTCAACGTTCTGCGTTACTTCTCAGATCTGTTGGAAAAAAATGCCATTTGAATTGAAGTTATTCAAATTTGAGTCTATTGTGTGTCTGCATTGAATATTCTCATTTTCATTGTTCGCAACTATGCATCGAAGGGGCTGCTACAACAATTTACATGGCTACATAAAGCATGGTGTGTGTCGTTGATGTGACTGTGAACAGGGTCCACAGAGACTGGAGTTGTAAACACATAGAAGATAGACACAAAAATCTGGAGTAACTCATTGAGTCAGTCAGCATCTCTGGAGAAGAGTAATAGGTGACCTTTAGGATCGGGACCTTTCTTCAGTCTCGAAGTCTTCTTTTCTCCAGAGATGCTGTCTGAACTATTGAGTTACTCTAGCTTTTTGGTTCTATCTTCAGTTTAAACCAGCATCTGCAGTTCCTTCCTACACATTTTGTAAATACAATACAGTATTTATTCAGCAAGACCAGCAGAAATTCTGGAAGAATCTCACAGCTCAAAATACATTTAGAAGCACGACGATAAAAACAGTTTCAATAGTTATAATTGTAGTTAACTTCAATATTTTGGGTGTAGACACAAAAAACTTTCAGAATTATACATCTACAATGGAAATGTATGTTAACTGATAAGACATTGTTGAATATTTCATCGCGCTGTAGATTGAGTGAAGACCTGAACACAAAAACACTGACTCTCAAAATATTGTTCTTCTGTGATGCTGTTGAAAGTTAAATGTTTTAGTTTAGTGTGGAGATACAGCATGGGGACTGGCCCACCGAGCCCATGCCGACCATCAATCACCCTATCACAATAGTTCTATGTTATCCCACTTTCTCATCCACCCTGTACACATTAGAGGCAATTTTACCAAGGCCAATTAAGCTGGAAACCGGCACGCCTTTGGGATGTGGTTGGAAATTGGAGCTCCATGAGGAAACACATGCGGTCACAGAGAGAACGTGCAAACAGCAAGCGGACAGCACCCGAGGTCAGGAGCAAACCCAGGTCTCTGGCGCTGTGAGGCAGTATATTTACCACTAGTAGCAATGTACCAGAGAGATGGCCCCCTGGATATACATACACCCCGAAAATTAATTGACAGAACAAATATTTGCTACCACGGTGCTAAACTAAACTCTGCATTAAGTGGTAAGAATATATCTTTAAGTACAGTATGTGTTAAGTGGCCGGTTGACCTCTGAATAATTTCCCTAATGCCAGGGATCTTGGTGTGGGCCAAATAACATGAACCTTCACTTTGATTTCCAGGTGTAATTTTCAATTGTGCAAAACCAGAACGTCCCTTGCCCAATGGAATATTCTTGTTTATGCTTAATTGTCTTAAATATGGATAGTTGGTACGTTATGAACAATGTATTTTTCGTAAATTCATTCTGGCTTGTATTCATGGCTTCTCCCCCTGATTAAAATTGATATTTAATCTCTTGCACAGTTATACAATAATAGTAATAATTTTGAACCTACAATATTAGTTATTCCTGTTTTAAGCGTAATTGAGTGAATTTTGGTGGTAATTTTCACATTATCGCGTGAGACGTGAATTGGAAATTTTACATCGAATTCAAGAATGTATTGATGCTGCAAATTGCTGGAAATATTAATTGATCTTAGGACTGCGAGTTCAATATTGTATTTGGGATTTTCGGAGCATTTTATCTGATCGTCTATCTTAAACACTGAAACATAAAAGAGGGAAACAAATGACTGAGAGGAAATATGGTAAATGAGATAGAAATTGGATAAAAGAAAATCAAGAGTTGGTTTACAATTCAAGGAAAATGGCAGGGAAAGAGAGAAGAAGAGATTCTGGAGTCACAAGGAACTGCAGATGCAGGAATCTTGCTTAGAGGAGATTCTAACCTAGCTGAGAGAACTTGCAGAAAGGATTTACTGGAATAGCATTAAGGATGAGGGATTTCAGCCGTAAGGTTTGGTGGCAGAAGCTGGGTTCTCTCTTGAACACAAAATATTAAATCTTTACTCAGATTTTTACAGATTTACAAAGGGGGTGTGGGAGAAAAATATTACATGTTGGTTATGGCATAAAGTTCACAGCTTTTAAGGATGGTGGAAACAGAATCGATCAGTGCCTTCAAAAGATTAGGAACTGCATATGCTGGTTTACACCAAAGATAGAGGATAGACACAAAATGTTGGAGTAATTCAGCACGGGTGACATTTCGGGCCTGAGGAAGGGTCTCGACCGGAAACGTCAGCTTCTATCCTGAGATGCTGCCTGCCCCGAGTTACTCAAGCATTTTGTGTCTGCCTTCAAAAGAGAATTGATACGTTTGAGATTGCTCTGATAGAAGCTTAGGTGGCCTCAATGTCCCAGAAAATTTCATGATTCTGTATCCACAATTGGGAATTACAAATTGATCATTGACAATTTATAACAGGCATTGTTAATGAGTGAGAAGTGTCAAAGTTCTTGAGCCTCATCTTGGGCTATTAGCCTGATATTCTTCATTCAGCACAATACAATCATCATGATAAGGGATACCAAAGCTGTTTTCAAAGGAACAAATAAATTAAAAAATCAAGATTTTGGCTGTAACCTGCCCTCCATTGATGAACTGTACACTGCAAGGGCCAGGAAGCGAGCGGTCAAGATCATCTCTGACCCCTCTCACCCTGGCCACAAACTCTTTGAATCACTTCCCTCTGGAAGGCGACTCCGGACTGTCAAAGCTGCCACAGCCAGACATAAAAACAGTTTTTATCCACGAGTAGTTGCTCTACTCAACAGCCAAAAATCTGTAGCCCCCCTTTGATGTGGTATTTTGTTGGTTCACATGCTTGATCAATGGTGTTTTATCATTAATGTTTTATTATTATTAATGTTTAGTGTTTTCTGAGTCATTCGTAACTGTCACTGTATGTCATGTTGTTACTTGTGGGCAGAGCACCAAGGCAAATTCCTTGTATGTGAATACTTGGCCAATAAACTTACTTACTTACTTACTTACTTCAGATTCTAGTGGTCTCACTCTACAATCTTGTCGGGTGTATGGAATACCAATGATGGAATTATTTGACTGACCATTGTTTTGTAATCAAACCATTACTAAGTATTAGGTGAAACACAAAGCATTTATTAAAATCTATGCAGAGAGAATAATACATACTGCTGCACTCGTCGCATCATCTTACAGACTGCCGAGCTCAGGGACAAGCAGGTTGTTATCAGTAACTGCATTCCTTACTCAAATCCCGGACTGGATTACATGGTGGAATATGTATCATGCATAATATATGTGGTGAACGTTATATTGACAGAGATTAATATGGTTGATCTACAACCATCAAGGGGTTTGACAAGGGAGATGGAGATTTCATTGACTTAGAGGATCAACCATGAATGGATAGAAATGGCCAGATTGGCTAGAAGGGTCAAATGGCCATGCGCATGATTCATAGTAATCAGTCTCTAATATTAGTCTGTAACAGATACTGACATGCGGTGATAAAGAATTGCTGCACTTGCATTCATGTCACAAATTATTCTTATGATATATCCCAATGTGCTTGGACAGTAAGACTTCTACAGAAATACCACAAGGCAGATTAAAAACACATTAAACCATGTTGGAATGATTCCACAATGTCATTGTTCCTTATATGTAGCTCCAAGGTTAAGTGGCTTGTCAAGACCATTAATGTCCTCATTAGCAGTGTCCTACTGATACCAGTAACCAGCTTTAAATGGCTGAAAGGAAATTCAGTCAAGAGGCAAGTGTTTAATTGTCATATTTACCAACAATGGAACAATAACTTTTTTACTTGCTGTAACCTGACAGGCCTGAAAATCCATTAACACTCAGGTAATATAGGATAATCAAAAATACAATAATTTAATAAATACAATTATTGGTAACCATAACAGAGCAGAAACTGAAGACTTGAGGAGATCTTTGTTGCTGAGGTTAGTGCTCTGCAGTGTTCAAGAGCTGAATGATTGTTGAGAAGAAGCTGTTCTGAAATCAGGTGGTCATGGTTTTCAGGCCCCTGTACCACCTCCAGTAGCGAAATTAAAGCATAGCCACGCAGGTATGGGACTTCAATGATATTGGTTGCCTCCTATAGATCACTTCTGTGGCAGGAAGGTCAGTATAAACACTGCCAACACACCAGGGACGATTTACAAAGGCCAATTAACCTACAAACCCCAAGTCTTTTGAATGTGAGAGGAAAACAGAGCACACAGAGGAAACAAATGCGCTCACAGGGAGAAAGTGAAAACTCTACTCATACGGTACCCGAGTTCAGGATCAAACCTGGGTCTCAGGCACTGTGAGGCAGCAGCTCTGCCCCCTATGCTCCAGAACAATGGAGATTAGAAAGTAGATGGTTTGAAGGAGCATCATTGCTGAAGGTTATTGGAGGTTATCAGATGATAAAAGCAAGTTATTCACTCACCTGGCAGATATCCTTGTCCAGCCCCATACTGAGAAGAACAGGTTGTCACTGGAATGTCCAGCAATGTGTATTAACCAGGGTTGCCCAGAAAGGTGCAGTGCACAGATAATGACACCTGCCCCTGATGTTGAATTGGCTCCAATATAATTCAGTTTTCAGTTGCATAAAACTGGGAAATTTTACAGCACTTTGCAATTGAATTTTTCACCCACGTTTCATTACAATCAACTATAATGTTCACAAAACTGTTACAAAACTGATTACACAAAAAGAAAAAAAAACATAATTGCCAAACTATGCTTCAAAGTCATTTAATATAGAATTAAAGTTCAGTGATTGGATTTTGAAGTGTTCAAAACCGTCTTGATCCAAGACGAATATAGCACTTATGTTGAGTCTTCATAGTTGGTCATGCAAGAAAAGATATAATTGACTGAAGCTGCCTAAAGAATGCCACAAGAATTCTACAAATAAACCTCACTCAAAATTTAATAAAAAGGACTGAATCCATATTATTGTCAATATTGAAAAATAGAGGATAAAGCTACCTTTGAGGATACTGCTTTATAACCATTATGTTCAAGTCTGAATCTATTTAAGATTATCACAAAAGCACAAAGATGATTTTTGTCTCGAATATTGTTTTGACATTTTTTATGAATGTCGCAAAGCACGTCTGAATCCTTAGTGATTCAACAATAACAGAATATTGTTATTAAATGTTTACCATTTTAAGATAACTCGACTTCAAAGAAACTTCTCAGTTCATAGCCAATTGCTCTAACGTTTTGCTTGTGTTCAGAAGGTAATGAATTGGAGCTAAATAGTTGCTTGATTTGATTGCTAATTAAATCAGCAAGTGGAATGAACATTAATCATGAAATATAGTTTATTTCCACTGAAGTGGAATATCGGAAAAACGAGTTGCATTAAATTATGTGAGGTAATTTAATGGAAAGTTTAGATTATTCATCTTGTCCCCCCCCCCCCCCCCCCCCCATTTTTCTTTTCAAAATGCAAGATAGATTATGTCATAGAATTCAACTATAAAATGCTTTATTCCCATATCTTTGTTTAAAATGCCATTTTTAAAATTATAACATGCTTCTTTGTGTAGAAGATAACCTGTTCAAATGAGTTGCTGTGGCCTTCAGTACAAAATAAACACACAAAAATATTGTTATAATCGTAATAAGACCAAGTGCGGACCCGATGGGCCCGCTCCCCCAACGCAATATTCCACCAAACTGCGCATGCGCGGCTGCCGTGTTCAAAGTTGTGCCGTTGATGGCTGAAATTAAGTTAAAGTTAATAAAGTGAATAGAGGACCCGTGGAGGCATTTGTAAAGTAGAAGGAAACTTACCCATGGAGCCGTTGGGTCCCCATTGTGACGCCAGGTAAGTACACACAAAAATAAAAAAACATGGCGATTTTTGTAACATTAAATTTGGGATCCCATTGTGACGTCATTGTGATGTTGAACGTGGCTGATGTGCAGGGAAAGTGGAAAAGTGGTTTAAAAAGTGATTTTTGTCAAGTGTAAAATGTCAATAACTTGTAAAATATACCATCAATCTGAACGAAACTTGTTTCATTTACATCACAGGACAATGGTGAGTAAGGTGAGCCAAACCCGGGGTTTCGGGATCCCATGCACATGCACGCATACAAACAAACAAACAAGATGAGAGTTTTAGTAATATACTTACTAGACCAAGTGCGGACCTGTTGGGTCCCATTTCCCCAACACAATATTCCACCACTCACCCATAGCCCCCAACTGTGCATGCGCGAATGATATTTTAAAAGTTTAAAATGGCAAAAACTCTCACTCTTCAGTCCCCTATTCCCCTCCTCAATTATCCTTCCTCTCCCCACCCTCAACAAACCCTCCTCTGCTTCCTCCCCTCACCCCTCCCTCCCCTCCTCACTCTTCCCCCTCCCCTCTTCCATTACCTTGCCATCCCCCTTCCTACCCCTATCCTCCTCCATTACCCATCATCCCCCAGCACTCCCACCCCCTCCTCTTCTCCCTCCCTCTTCTTTCCCCTCTCCTCCTCCCCTCCCCCACTCCCTCCCTCACCTCTCAGTAATAATAACATGATCATGTATGTTGTCGTAAAAACTACTATCAAAAGCAGCAGAAATTTAGTTAAGACCTGAAAAAATGACAGCCAAAAATTATTTCTGATGTTGATCAATGCATTCATTATACATTTGAATATTTAATAAATTAATTATTTGAGATGTTTTTCCACACTGATGTTATTACCATCAGATCTAACTTGGACAAAGATCTTACGGAGGTAGATTTGGAGAAATATTGAACCAAGATATCTCATTCTGATATTTATTATTCTTGAGTACATTTTGGTGGCTAATTATTTAAAATAAAGTGTTTCCAGTCTTTTGATTTGTGGATCCAGTTTAGAGTCTGTGGCAGACACAAAATGCTGGAGTAACTCAGCTGGATAGGCAGCATCTCTGGAGAGAAGGAATGGGTGACATTTCGGTCAAGACTCTTCTTCAGCATCAACGTGCTGCTGATGGAAGTGGAATTTAACCATGCCTTTTATTCAATCAGGTCCCAGTGAAATTTTGAGCTATTAAATGTGCTTTCCTTGTGACCTTATGTGTTGGCACCTGGCCTTGTTCATTTCTTTAAAGGTCTGAATGTGTTCTGTCCTAAATGTTTTCTGCACGTTCTCCCTAAATGTTTTCTGCATGTCTGAAAATTCCCTGTGACTGCTGCTTATACCTTTCCGCTCTCAGTTCAGTTACGAAGCTATTGATGTAATCCTTACTAAGCTACAGTATATGACATGCTGGATAGTAGTTGCATATCACTAACTGAAAGCAAATGTCTCCTTGTCCTCAAAATGCCCAGGACTATGCAACATGAGCAGTGGGTAGTCAATGCCAGACTGTTATTCTCATCCTCCTGTCTTCCACCAAAAAAAGAGTAATGGGTCTTCAGAGCTTCCTGTGCGACAAAGGTGAATTTTGAAAGCAAAATGATGAAGCATACATTTCAACAAGTGGGGGGAGGTTGGGGGGGAAGAACTGGAGGTGAGAAAAGTCATCGATCCAAACGCACTTCAAACATTTTTCCCAAGGCAGCAAGTCCAGAGGACATGGATTTAATATGAGAGAGAAATTTGAAGAATAATGGATACATTTTTCAAGCAGGGGGTAATGAATCTGGAATGAGTTGCCGGAGGAGGTAGTGGAGGCAGTTGCAATTGCAATGTTTGAAGTGTGTTTGGATCGCTACTTGGATCGGAAAAGCACAGTGGGTCATGGGCCAAATACAGGTACCAAGGATTATAGGAATGAGCATCATAGTCAGCAGAGATGCGGTGGATGTTTCCATCCTGCATGATTCCATGATTCTATGATAAGATTTTGATAAACGTGCAAGCATTTTTTTTTGATCAGTTTGATTGTGATCAGATCTCATGGTTATAACAAACAATGGATTTTCCAATTGCAACAAAAATGCTGAAAGTTCTCGTTATGTTAGATGGTATTTGTGTTGAGATTTAAAAGAAAAGAATTGCCTTAATTTTGTTTGGTTGTCCTAAAGTTCCAATTAGTTCTCTGATTCCTGCGGCAGACTTGGAAGTCCTGAATTCACTGATCAAGTTCTGCTGGCATTATCCAAGCTGTGTTCCACAGCTGGAGTCCAGTGACGAAGCAGGATTTCCCCAGCACTGGGGAATGTTCTCTCTAATCCTGCACTAGAATAGATCAACCAAGAATCGCCAAGGCCATAGGTCATAATTTCTAGACTCCTCTACCTTCATCCCGATGGCAGGAGTGAAATGAGAGCATGCCCAGGGTGGTGAGGGTCCTTGATGATGCCACCTTTGTTTTAATTATTGGTTTTAATTTTGCGTGAATAATTATATAAGTGATTACGTTTTATTTTTCTTAAATTGCAATTTATGTATTTTGATATGTTTAATAATTTTAACTTAATTTTAATTTAATTTATTACATTCAGTTAAATAGTTAATTAATTGAATTACTTAATGTGCAATTATTATATATAATTTCATTTCAAAATATTAAATAATTGTAATATTTTATTATGTTTGAGAATGGATGTTAATTATTAGGAAAAACCAAGAGGGAAGGATTTTGTCATCTCTCACCAAATTGGTTTGTGGTGAGGATTACCCTGATCCATATGCGCCAAACCATTACATCGCTAGAGGCCTCATGTCACTCAGAAGATTGTTCAATGACTCCAAAATTCCGACGCCAGCCAGATTGGACAGTTAAATCTGTGGAAGTTGAGGGAATTGTGGAATGTAGGGTACAGGTTAGGAAGGTAGGTCTCAGTCCATGTTTTGGGTCAATTACTTTTCATCAGACCGGATGACATTGGGGATTAACATATTTTTAAATAAACGCAGAGCCAGGGAAAGGGCATAAAATAAAAAACAAAACCAATGTGTATGTCTCCAAAGGGGCAGAGTGATAGAATGCTCGAAGGAAAGATGATAAGTTCATAATTTATAGGAGTATAATTAGGTCATTCGGCCCATTAAGCCTTCTCCGCCATTCCATCATGGCTGATCTATCTCTCCCTCTCAACCTCATTTTCCTGCCATCTCCCCATTACCCCTGACATCTTTACTAATCAAGAATCTGTCTATCTCTGCCGTAAAAATATTAATTGACTTGGCTTCCACAGCCTGCTGTGGCAATGAATTCCACAGATTCATTACCCTCTGACTCAAGAAATTCCTCCGCATCTCCTTTCCAGAGGTTTTATTCTTTTATTCTGAAGCTATGGCCTCTGGCCCTGGACTCTGCCACTAGTGGAAATACCCTCTCCACATCCACTCTATCCTGGCCTTTCACGGTAAGATGATGCATGGTAAGATGATGCAAATGAAGTAACAATGAACAACTCCATTGGAGATGCAACTGGGAGTTATGCCAAAAGATCAAAGGTGAGGAAAAATGTGCTGAAGAAAGAAAGGTGCCCATTAGTATGGCAGTACAGAGTAGAAAGTAAAATTGCATCCATCAGAAATAATCCTATGGGTTATCTGATTTGAAAACCTGGAAGAATCACAGGAGCATTCATTTTGTTTTTCTGCAGTCTAAATCATTTTCAGAAGTCCCTTATTACTTCTGTGTCACTTCCATTTATTGGTTGTTCCATAGCTTTCTCATCCGTATTAGAGTAAAATGCTTCAGGTGAAATGCATTGGCTTTGTAACTTTGTGAGTTAATTCCACTTGGTATTTATTTTTTCATTTTCTTTTTACCGCGAGCTTTGTGACCGACGGGGAAAATAAACTCTGTTTCTCATATCCCATCTAAGTATGATTGATTACTGACCATCCGTTAGATAGATTTTGAAATGAAAGTATCTATTATTGTGCGTGTAGATGATAATCTAACTAATGTAACAGCTGCTCCTTATCTTTCCCCCACTGCTTGAGGGAAATATTGCTATTATTTATGCTTTTTCTATGATCCATTCCAATCATATTCCATTGATATTTCCACAGATAAGCAGCTTCCAAATAACAATGGAAAATAAGGTTGTTATATAGTTAGTTCTATGCAACCATTTCTTATAGTCGAGATTTATTTTGTATGTATTTTCATTTTTCATCAACACAGCATGATCTTTGAATGCTGCCAGCTAGGCATGCATTCAACCACAATATGTTGGGGGGTTTTCTGTTGCTGAAAGAAATATTGCTATTTGCCTTCCCTGTATGGGAATGAAAACATGTTTACTCACGATTATTTTGTATCTTTACTTCTTATTGTTCAAGCGTGTAATCAAATTGTATGCAAAGGATATAATATGAATGGAATGCATTTTCATTATATTTTGTTCATACTGCACTGACCACAAAATGACCAGAAGGAAAGTGGATTTCCTTCGGAGAGCGGGCATTACTTGAAAGTCATCTTCTGCTGTAATAATAACTAGTCTGCTGAAAATGGAATTGGAGCAAGATCGCACAGAGTATTTGCTGGGCCATGTTCTGAGATTTAAACATTATTCTCCTGGATCAAAATGGACACTAAAACATGTGTAGGAAGGAACTGCAAATGCTGGTTTAAATTGAAAATAGACACAAATGGCTGGAGTAATTCTGCGGAACAGGCAGCATCTTAGGATAGAAGGAATGGGTGAAGTTTCGGGGTGAGACCCTTCTTAAGACACATGTTAAGAGACGTGCAGATACATGTAAGGTTGTGTGAAGTCATGGGTGGAATGATGGGCAATGGGCAAAGTATCTTCACACTAGAATTGCAAAATCCAGGCCTTGTGCATATACTCACATGCCCCAAAACACTCATCAGGGCCAAAGTTGGTTCAAGATGCGATCATCGCATTGAGGTTCACTGGAATGACTTCAACTTGTGTGGCTAACATTAGCCTTAGATGGGGTGATGGTGGAGTGGAGAGGAGGATGGTGGAAGTGAGTTGTTGTTATGGGGATAACAAGAAATCGAAGTAAGTGAGTGAGGCTAGTACATCACACTTGTGAGAGAATGACGAATGCAATCAATTTAACTAGATTAAAGCAGCATTTTAGTGATACTGCCACACTGGTAATAAAGTTATGTTACTTTCACCCCAAAGAACACCAACTAGGTAATACATTGTGTTACTGGTTGCCAGCAAGAAAATTGAAGCAAGATCTGCCTTCCAGCTTAATCATCTCCAGACCAACCAGGCCCTTAAATTAATGTATGAGTTTTCACACATTCATAAGCATAGTCATACAGCACAGAAACAGGCCAAACTCACACAGGCCGACCAAAATGCCCCATCTAAACTAGTCTCATTTGCCTGCAATTTGGCCCGGATCCCCCTTAGCCTTCCTATCCATGTACCTGTGTGAACTGCAAACTTACAGAGGAAAATTGTATGAGCTAAATTAAAAATATGCTGCATGCTACTTGAGGTCATGGTATAAATCAAGCACCCCTTGTGCCTAAATGTAGCTTCCAATCAAATTTAATCAAATCAGATTTTAGATATTAGAACATTGTGCCTCAGAGAAGGATTTTCAGGCCTTGGAAAAAAATTCCCCACATCAACCAACATTTTGTTTGAAGGCATGCTGCTGGAAAATTCAGTAGTGCAGAGTCCCAAGCTTAATGAAATGGTCTTGTGTGAGAAAGTCCCTTGTTTTTGCACATTTCACCAATCCAAAACTCTCAAAGGAAATCATGTAAGATTGTGATCAGGGCAGCATCGAGCTGTGAGGTTGTGGATGGTTGACTGACAGAGCCCTACTCCCTACTGATGTAGGGAGAGATATGGAATGAATGGGCATCATGGCGCTGAGCTTAGAAGAGTGTTCATCCACCATAACGTCTGTTTCCGTGCTGTACAACTATGAATGGGTGAAAACGCATACATTCATTTAAGGGCCACTACTTCCTGGATGGTCTGGGGATGATTAAGCTGGAAGGCAGGTCCTGCTTCTATTTTCTTGCAGGCAACCAGTAACACAATGTATTTCCTAATCGCTGTCCTTTGGGACGCAAGTAACTTAACTTTGTAACCCTAACAATATCACTAAAGCAGTATCACTAACATTGCTGCTTTAATCTTGTGGAGTTATCAGGTTAGGATAGGATGAAAGGGCTAGTCCAGGACTGGAAGTGTGATTAGCCTGGGGATGATGATGTGGAGGATGGAGTGAGAGGCAGAAGACAAGGCCCAGTACCAGAGAACGTGGAGAATGTTGGTAATCAGCAGTGGCACATGTTTCTATACCAGCAGTCTGAGAGTTTGTGGTTAGTTGAGAGATCGATAACCAGGGGGTTGGGTGGTGAAGTGGGCCTTGTTGTGGTTCAGCAGCTCGGTGGTCACTGGAGTGTAGTATAGGGATAGTGGTTTGTCGGGGTAGGAAGTGGGTGCTCCAAGAAATTACTGAAACAGACCACATAAATGCTGCAATGTCCAATGGGAAGGTATGGGTGTGTGTGCGTATGCATGGCTAAAGAGCCAAAAAGTGGCACTCAGGTGCACATTAGAACAAACAAAGTCATAGATATAATGGTCTGTACAGCACCTCACCATCTGCTGCAGCATTCATCAACTACACTCCCTATTCATGCTTCATAACTTCAAATCTGTGTCACTCTTGAATGTGCCAGATGACTCACCATCACTCTCTCTTTGGGCAGAGTCACTACCAGAATCTGTTGGGGACATGCCATCGTTTAGCTGGCTCCATTCATCAATGCATCAGGGGCCTCTGGGGAAAATCACAAAATCGATTCAGCTTGCAATCAATCCTCCCTTTTTCTTTTATCTGTAATTGAAATTGAATTGTCATGTTGAAAAGTTTTTCTGAAGCATGAAATTATTGTATAAATGTCCAGCAGCAAACCAAAAGGAGACAGAAAATGTTGGGGGATGCTCAGCAGGTCAGAAGCATTAACATTGCTTAATATCCCCTACATTTTCCATTTTTTATTTCACGGCAGATTTTGTGTTGCTTTTTAACCAATGATGAGGTTAATGTACCTTTAAGTACCGCTCAAGAGAAATTAGCAATTGGCTACTCTCAATCAACTGGGTTCACTCACCTAAGCCATTGACATAGCTTGTAAATAGTTGAAACTTAAGTGGCTGAAGAATTTGTCAAAAATTGCTCTGACAATTTATATTCACCTTGATAAAGAAAGCTGTATTAGAAACTCCCAACTGTCTTGAAACTGAGGTCATATCTCACTCCTTTGCGGGTTTTTTCCAAAGATTATTAGGTTGAGGCTGTAAGTAGCATGATTGACATTGTATATCTTGATTTTCAGCAAGGTGCAATATGCAGCTTAATAAAATAGAATCCAGTGGAATTAGATTTTGAGTTGGATAAGCAATTGGTTGCATTTGTATAAGCAGGAGCTTGTTATTAATGGAAGTGATTTTGCACAAGAACTATTTCAAGTGGAATTCAACAGGAACCGGAAGGTGCCTTTCAAAACCCTCAGATGTATGTGACGGCGGTGTTATCTTGCATGTGGACAACAAACAAGTTTGCAGATTAAATTGGTGAGAAAAATAACATGGTGTGTGAGTCCCTGAAGACTCGTACACATTGACACACATCTATTACTAGAGGAGGTTTTGGTGGCAGATTGGCAGTGGAGCAGTCTGTCAAAGGTCTGTATGGCTATCTGTACCCTATAACTGACATGGGCGAGTGTAATATATCCAAGTTTGTTGATGGCATAATTCTAGTTATACGGGACACTGAGAAAGTTGATCCATAAAGGGTTAGTAGCTGCTTAGATCACAATAAGACATTGGTGAAGAAGTACAGTATCATACAGTTTGAAAAAATAAAGAAAATGTGAGTGTTTATCATGAGGTGTTCAAGGGGCATTTGGATATCCTTGTGTTATGATTAACAGAAACAGATCATGTGTGCGAAGCACAAGTAGGTGGATAAAATACATGTTATCGTTTGGATCATTTATGGAAGGAAAATGTTCTAAATTATTTTGGTTTTATTGAGATTCCACTTGGAATGGGAGGGTCTTGGTCTCCTGAGGATGCTTGAATGACATGCAGAGAAAGTTGTAGGAAGGAACTGCAGATGCTGGTTGAAACCGAAGATAGACACAATATGCTGGAGTAACTCTGTAGGACAGGCAGCATCTCTGGAGAGAAGGAATTGGTGATGTTTCGGGCCGAGACCCTTCTTCAGAGAAAGTTGAGTGGATTGATTCCTGGATTGAGAGTGCTGAGAAACATGTAGAGTAGAAAGGAAACATGTTCTATATAAAATTCTCAGAGCATTCATTCAGTGACAACCTGTTTCCTGGGATCCCAGCCTAGTATTAGGATCACAGGCTCTGGATATAAAATAGGCCACTGATGATCTAGTTGAGTAAGCTCTGTCACTTGGTATGGTGAAGCTCTAGCGTTCATTGTCGCAGAAGGCTGTAGGTCCCTGAATGTATTTAACATACTAACTATGTGTAAGAAGGAACTGCAGATGCTGGTTTTAACCATTGATAGACACAAAAAGCTGGAGTAACTCAGCGGGACAGGCAGCAACTCTGGAGAGAAGGAATGGGTGACATTTCTGGTCTAGACTGAAGAAGGGTCTCAACCCGAAACGTCACCCATGCCTTCTCTCCAGAGATGCTGCCTGTCCCACTGAGTTACTCCAGCTTTTTGTCTCTATCTTCAACATACAAACTATTTCCTTTGTGGGCTCTGGTGGAATCAAAAGATATGTGAATTAGCTGGAAAGGTAGAGCTGCAGAGAAACGGCAATAGTCATATATTTTCACTGTCAAAGAAAAGAAGATATGAAGTTGGAAAGCGCCATTGTAAGGAAGGAAATGTGACAACAAATTGAGATTTTAGGAATTTAGCCTTGTTTACTAGTTTTATGTTATAAGGAATATGTACTGATCACAACACCAGCTAGTCTCTGAAATGGAGACACAAGATCCTTTGTGCCCCCACTATTATCTCAACCAAAAGATACTATCCCAATCAATGCTGCATAATATCAATATAATATAAATGTAATGATCAGTATCAATAGGTTTATTAGGTTTAATTTCCTGTAAAGCTTGTATCTGACAAATCAGAGGAGAACATGTGCTGCCTATTGAGCCATGATTGAATCTTGTTTGACCTCATCAGGATCCAGTATTGAGTTTGGAATGAGCGACAACATGGGCAACATTAGAAAAATTGAACAATTCACTTGATAGGATGATGAAAGGCAATTAAGCTCTACAGTAGACACATACGAATCTGTGGATGCTGGTATCTTAAGCAAAATGGAGGCACCATCTGTGGAGGGAATAACCAGGTGATATTTCAGGTCAGCACTTTTGTTTTGACTGATTTTTTTTTTGGGGTGGGGGGGAGAGAAATCTGGAGAAGAGAGTTCCTAGCTGTATTGTTTAAGTTCTCCAGAATCTCTATTTTCATCATCCTATTAGCATTATACACATAACATTATTGTATAAAATTTAAATGTTATGCTGAAAATAATGGTGAAATGTTACATAAAGCAGATTGAACAGCAGTTGCCAGCAACCATAGATGTACAAAAGTCAGAATGTTGCTGAAGGATTTACCTTCACTGCTGAATAATTGCCCTGTTCTTCCAAAGGCTTCTCCATGGCATTTCAAAGGTTTCAAGGTCAGTTTATTGTCACATGTACCAATTAAGGTACAGTGATATGCGAAGCACCATACAGCCATACAATTTTTAAAAAGCAACAAGACAAACAACTATTTAAAGTTAACATAAACATCCACCACAGCGGATTCCCCACATTCCTCACTGTGATGGAACGCAAAAAAATGCCAATCTTCTTCCTCTTGATTCTCCCACGGTCGGGGCAGTTGAGCCATCCGTAGGGGCGATCGAAGCCCCCACATCGGGGCAATCGAAATTCCCCCATCGGGGCAGTCAGAACCCCCGCGGCTTGGAGTTCCTGATGTCGGTTTCTGACCAGAGACCGCGGGTTCTGTGATCTAAAGTCTGCAAGCACCCATGGTTGGAGCTCCGAGGTCAATCCCTGGCAAATGGATCGCAGGCTCCGCAATGTTAAAGTCCCGTAGGCTCCCCGCGGTGGGGCACTCAAAATCGGTCTCCAGCAAAGGCCGCTGACTCCTCGATGTTAGGCCGCGGTGCGGACGGAGATACGATACGGAAACAAATCGCATCTCCTTCGAGGTAAGAGATTAGAAAAAGTTTCCCCTAACTCCCCCCTCCATCTCCCACATATAAAACAAGCTAAAGAACACTAAAAACATACATTTAACATATACAATTAAAACACAAATAAGGAAAGGACAGACAGACTGTTGGCGAGGCAGCCATTGCTGGCGCCACCCGGTGGAAATTATGACTCACAAATTTGTGCCACACGCCTCTCAGTTACCCACCGGACATCTCGAGGAAACAGCATATCAATCTAATGTGAATAATTTATAACAGCATTATAATTTTGAATTATTACCAAACAAACTACCTGTCACAAAATAAATGACATGTGTTTAATTTCATTGAATTTTATTTATTTATGAATAATTTTGAAATTGGAATGATGTTTCTTTTTTCTGCAATTTTCTGACCCTTCTATTTCTCTCCATCTAAATCACACCCTGTTTCCTACTTTTTGTTTCACTTTCTTAAGTTCGAATTAAATATTCTAATACCAATCTCAACTACTGACTTCACTGGGTAGAAATTCAATTTTGGTTTCTGGCACCAAACATTTCCCATGGTATCTAGTCCTACAAGCCGCTTTTATTGGAAGAGAAAGACAATAGATGGCTAAGTCTGTAGCATGCATTTAGGATTAGACACGGCACTATTAATATTCTCTTCTTTACAGAGTGGTACAGAATGGAAACCCACTAGCCCATTGAGTCCACGCTGATCGACCACCATTTTACATACATCTTCCATTAATCCCATTTTGTTTTATTCTCCCTACATTCCTGTCAATTCCTCCCAGATTTGACCTCCCACCTACATATGAGGGTTAATTAACCCAACAACCTGCAGCTTTTTGAAATGTGGGAGAAAACTGAACCACTTAGTCCAAGGGAGAACCTGCAAACTCCACTCAGACAGCACCTGAGGTCAGGATCAACTTGGGTCTCTGGCCCTGTGAGGCAGTGGCTTGACTAGGCCTGTAAGATACTACAATTTGTTGTCTATGTGTTTAGCAGGAAAAAGTAACAAGGGTAGAGCCTCTAACCTTTTTGATGACACACAGTAATGACAAAAGCATACAGAAAATCATATCACATGGTGCAGAAAGTTTTTAAAGATGTACATATCGAACAACCCAAGACAGATATCTGCCCTACCAAGTCTGTGTCAATGTTACAGACCTGTGATATATTGCTGAGAGGAAAGGGGTGTAGTCATTGAGAGAACACGGTGTCCTCGCTTTATGTAGAAGATGCAACACTGCTTTAGATTTCTCATGTGTAGGAAGGAACTGCAGATACTGGTTTAAATCGAAGGTAGACACAAAATGTTGGAGTAACTCAGTGGGACAGGCAGTATCGCTGGAGAGAAAGAGTGGGTGAAGTTGTCTGAAGAAGGGTCTCGACCCGAAACATCACCCATTCCTTCTCTCCAGAGATGCTGCCTGTCCCGCTGCGTTACTCCAGCCTTTAGATCTCTCATTACTGCTGTTC